>OLKM01002927.1:0-32500 GCA_900291075.1 Melanogrammus aeglefinus | reverse complement strand
TGTGAATGCGAACGCACCTCGGTCCGATTCTATAAAGCATATGCCTCTTTGGACGTAACAGGCACCCGCTCAGCTGCGCGCATTATGGGAATTATTGTTTGATTAGCGGTAACACCAAGACTAGCAGCAAATTGTCAGACTGTCAGGGAATTTGGACACACCCATATAAAACGTATGCTGGAAAACACACAAAAAAATGCAGATGATCTCTCTCTCTCTCTCTCTCTTGTATAGGCAACACCTATGCACTTAGCTCAAAAAAAATGAATGGACATGAACATACCCTTATAGTCTTTGTTCCACTACAGAAAATTATATAACAGCGTTCACTTTCAGGGATTCAAACTGGCTGAACACATTCAGCCAGTTTGAACAGAAGAACACACCAGAATAGGCCTGTTTAGTAAGCAGGATTTGATGCCGCATTCCTACACATATAAAATGCAATTCAATGTGGAAGTAATCCAAGTATTCAGAATACAATATTCAGATTGAGTGATGAAACAGAATACGTTACATATTACATTTTTGGGGCATGTATTCTGTATCTGTAACGGATAGTTGGGAAGTACCTTCCCAACATGAAAGTAATGGCACTGTGCTATGCACATGCTAAGCATAATTACCTCTCTGCATGTGGAGAAGAAGCAAGATCGTGGCGAGAAAAAATAAAGGTAGCGGTGACTTGTATTTTGCAGCCGCTTTTAATCAGAGTGCAGATTGAACCCCGGTCTCCCGGACGTCAGTCGAAGACACTAGCCACTGCTCCAACACGCCCACAACAAAGTTACTTTCTGACATGGTAAGTAAATCATTTTGCTTTCTAAAGTTAAGTTGACTATACAATTATTTATAGGTCCCTACATCATTTTATCTCTTAGTTACAGCCTAAAATGAAAATTACTCTTGTCCCCGACGCAAATCGAAAAAGGGTTGCCCTGAAGTAGCCCAATTACCTGTAGGTGAGGTTTGGGCGTAACATGCAATGAACCAATGAGAGTGCCATCTCCCATCCATAAGCCATAAGCGCCCTACCCGTTCTGCTGGCAATTTGAATTCACTCTGCAGCAGGTGCAGGAGAACGGGAAGATCGGGAGGTCTCCCGGTGGGCCGGTCCACTTTGAAATGTATTTCAAAGTGGAATGAGCAATCGCAAAATGCCCCCCCTCCCGGCTGGACTCCTTGTCCAATTTAATGTCCACTGCCATTCATCGGATCTGTGGAGACTTGGCAAGAGTTTCCCTTGGCACGAAGCAGTACCCTTCAGTAGACAGCATGACCAATACACAGAGCCAACTTGCTCTGATTCCTGACAGCCTCAAGCAGTTGCTGAAGGCAATTGTAAAAACTGACGAAAAGGTGGCAATGTGGGGACAGAACCTGCTGAAAGCATACCGCCCTTGATCAGGAGTTATGCCCTCCCAACTTTGACTCACAAATCAGCTTGACCACATGTTTTGATCAAAGTGGTTGATTGACTGTATTCATCACTTAGGGTACTCTGAATCATATGTTGCGCTCCACCACTACAAGTATTGTGACTTGAACGTGAAAAATGGATGTGGTAGCATGGACCAGGATACCATAATCACAGATGAAGATGTTGTGGAGTATGAGGAAGCAGAGGTTGATGCAGTCCTATCTGCAAAACAGCCAGAGGAGCAAGAGGAGAGTGGTGATGGAATTTATAAAGAAAATCAGCCCTCTTTGTTCACCGCAGAAAAGCACTGTCATATCAATGTGTTGGCGATAATATAGATCTCAACATTGTGTCACTAGAAGGAAACAACAGCAGTTCCCTGCAATGGGCATGTGTAACTTCTCCTGATCCAGAAATCTAAGACAAACATGAGCTTCACGCAACACGATACCAAGGAGGGAACATGGCGGGTTGAGGGAAAAGGGAGCAACTCTCAAAGCAACAGAGATGAAAATACTGGTCTTTGTTACACAAATTCAAAAGCAAGGAATTGGCCAGACATCCGTTTTGTGTTTCCCATAGCTGGATCTCCACCAAGACCCTCCAGCTTTGAGAGTCCAGGGGACATTGCTTGGAGATGCAGGATTGGGGCCAGAGATGGGGACTCGAGTTTGCGACTCGGACTCGAGTCGCACTTTTAAGTCGCACACCACAGAGACTTTAGACTTGACTGGACTCGTGCCCAAAAGACTTCTGACTCGACTCGGACTCGTGTTTGGGGACTCGTGAACAATCATTAGTTTTTTTTTTTTTGCGTGTTACTTATTGAGGAAACTCTGAGCTTAATGTGATTCCTTCCTTTTTTCATGGTAACCAATGGTAACCATATTACGTCGGGTGCGCGGCTCGCGCTTCAACGCACTGAGTAAACGTTACCGTGGATTGACAATGGCGGACCGACGGTACACCTGCAGGTGTTGGCTGTACCATTTTGTAATTACATTTGGTTTATAAAAACTCAGACAGGACGGTACAAACAAAAGGAGTGCTGACTGCAAAGTCTGCAGTACCCGAATCAAAGATGCTGATCCACCACATCAATTTTATCAGGCACTTGAAAATCTCCCCGGACAGGTGTCAGTCACATTAGCGCATGGACGGTAAGCTCAGCATCAGCTATGCAATTTTTCACTTAGCTTCTACTAGCTTTGTAACCTAATATTTTGAATAGATTAGTGAATGAACGTTTGCCTGTCGCACTTGTTTACATTGAGGTGCGTTAACCTGACGTTAAAAAAAAAAGTTGGGTAAGGGTTAATCATTTACGTTCGCTGTCACCATCTCCTGGGCTAACAGTTAAACACTGAGTGCGTTTTCCATCAGCTGTTTAGATGCGCATCTAGATGTATCGCATCGGAAAATGAATGATGGAAACGCGCGTGGTATTCGCTTATTAAAATCCTCTGATTCGCCACAAATTGAAATTATGCTCTCGCTATGGCCGGGTTTGGTTGATTCGAATGGGATGGAAACAGCTGTATGCGAATCAAGTGGTGACGTAGCGCACTTTCACCCCGACTGCTTCGACGGAAAATGTTTTACAGGCTGGTTGCCATTGCCAACCCGGCGGAAAATTCTCGTCGCGTGACTTAGAAAAACTCGCGCGAATTTGTAGTTTTCACCAAAGTCCGTTCTTTTGATGGAAAACACACATGATTCGAATTTCTTTTAATGCGCATTGCCCAGGTAATGCGAATTCACTTTGGATGGAAACATGGCTACTGTCGGCTCAGTCGCCTACCTCCAGGTATCCTGTGATGAAGAAGAACGGACTGCCTAGGTTTTTGGAAAAGGCATGCTAAAGTGTTTCCCGGAGGCTCTATCTCTTGTGGCTATGAGGGTGGCTCGCTGTTTCCTGCCACCAGCGCACCAGTGGAAAGGGTATTCAGTCACGGAGGCCTTATAATGCACCCTCACAGAGCCAGGCTTAGTGCAAAGACACTGTCCAACTTAATATTTTTAAAATGCCATTCTGTTGGTAATATTTTTCCAGTACAGTAGGCCACTGGAGGACAGCTACAGTACACATTTGTTAATGTTTTGTGTGCATACAGTGTATTCTATTCAGAGAAGAATAAGGTTAAACAATTCTGTTTGAGTTTTATTTTTATACAAAGGAATGATTTTTGTTATATGATGTGCCTGTTGTGGTTCATCGTTTAATATATCACCAGTTTTAAAGACAGTAGCTATTCAGTTATCCAGATAATTTTGACAGGAACAGTTTTGCTTTTTTTGATATACAAAATTCTGTAACTGTACTGTATGTTCATGTTGGACAAATACAGTTTCCTTTAAAGGAAAGCATTTATTGTTTGTTTTCTTCATATTACATTACAATGGCCTGTGATCATATAACCACGAGCGGCTGGTGGTGATATTGAGTGGGGGGGCTAACAAATGCATCACGCCTAGGGCCAGTACCAGATAATAGTTCACGCTGCAGTAACAACAAATTCACATCCGACGTACAGTCCAGTGATACAGCACCAAGTAATAATGCTCTACAAAAAATTAGAGAAGTAGGCTACAAACATGTTCTGATGGCAAAAGTCTCTTCTCTCTCTCTCACTCTCTCTCTCCTCTCTCTCTCTCTCTCTCTCTCTCTCTCTCTCTTCTCTCTCTCTCTCTCTCTCCTCTCTCTCTCTCTCTCTCTCTCTCTCTCTCTCTCTCTCTCTCTCTCTCTCTCTCTCTCTCTCTCTCTCTCTCACACACACACACACACACACACACACACACACACACACACACACACACACACACACACAACAAAACGTGTTCGCACTGTAACGACCGCCAACTGCACTGTTTTTATCACAAACATTATCAAAAAAGCATTATGTCCCGAATAAAATCAGTAGGCCTATCAGGCTTCGAGTCACAACAAATAGAATGCAGGGAGACAGCAGGCAATGGAAAAATAAAAGCTAAAAGAAGGAGTGATTTTCCTCTTTATGGGCGCTTGGGCCTACCTTATTTGAAGAGAAGCTCGCATCGACGGCCTTTCTGAGACGCAAACAGGTTAATCACCATGTCATTGAAGTCCGGTGATTTTTGGATGAGGTCCCCGCTCAATAGAACAGCATGGCCAGCGCGTTAAGCCTATCTTGTCCCAATGGTACTTCGGGAGAAATGTTTTGATCCTCTTCAGTGTTGCTGAAGCACCTTCTCTGACTCTTGCCGATGTCACAGGGTTTGTCATTGCATATTTGGGTTAATTTCAGGTGTCTCCGAAAAATAGTGCCCTGGAGATTGTTCTCGGTAAACATCCTCAAAAGTGACATCGCAGACGTCAGCCCCCACAAACTCTGCGCTACTGTACATCACCACCAGCTCCCCCGTGCAGTTTCTCTTTGCAGATCATCGGGAAATGTTCACATGCAATGTCCAGCTTGCTTCTGGGGGAAACTGGTCTTATAAACTGTGGAAACAGTTTGGAGGTCTATCAGCTCAAATGACACTAAGTGTCCGGGCCTTCTGGAAGAGCGGGCCTGGGACTGCTCCTAATCATTATGTCGCAGCATTGTGCGGCTACTGACACATTGTCAGAGCTCTGTGTCCTGCGCGGCCTTGCTGCAGCATCAGCTGTGGCTGGATGTGTCTGGATGGAGTCCGTGTTCTGCTTTTCTTTCAGGTCAGCTATGGAGGTGGAGAAAATTTTCCAAGGCCTTGCCTTGGTTTTCAGAGGATCGGTGGTTCCGCTTCTGGAGAGAATGTTTGTATAAGAAATGTGTCAACGTGGGTGAGAGGTCCGAGTGGAAAAAGATAAAAAGAAAATAAACTTTGCATCCCCCAGCATTGTGGCCAAGCCACTGGCTTGTGTTGGATGGACACGCTGTCCCATTCTTGCTCATTTTTTATCTTTTCAAAACATTGTCTCAAAGTGTTTTGATGTTCAAACACGGTGTGAACTGTTCGGCTTTTGAAGTTCCATCGTGTTTGTCCTGCCGCGGGGATCCTCCTTCCGCACACTCCATCTAGAACTGCCGTTCTTTTGGGGGACTTGGAGAAAAACGTTCCAAAAGCTGTGAGGTTGGCAAAAAATATTCTGACCGGTGTGAGGGAGGAGCAGGCCTGTTGCATGACTAGATTTAATTGATGCGCATAGCAGTGCACAAAATGTGCGTTCGGATAGGTTTGTTTTAGTCTAGCCTGCAAGCCTGTTAATGCACCGCTCATTACAGCCGCCCCGTCGTACGTTTGTGCGATCAGTTTTGTTTTCCAGGTTTTATATGGCTGGAGTTTCTCCTTCAGGAGTGCTTCGAGTCCCGCCGCAGTTCTGTCCTCCAACGGGGAGAAACAGAGAAACCTCTCCACAACATCTCCACAGCCTCCGTCAGTCAGGTACCGGAGCACAATCACGCACTGGGTGACACATGACACATCTGTCGTTTCATCGGCTTGCACAGCAACAAATGGTGCCTGTGATACTCTTCCTCAGCCAGTTTATGTTCATACACAGCTAACATGCAATCAAGCAACTCGTTTTGGCTCGTCTTAGATGTGTACTTGGCAACCTGTGCGTTTGTCAAGTGATCGGCTAACTGACTATCTAAAAAAGAGAACTGGTCAACGAGGTCCAAAAACACGCCCCGCTGGAGTGAAGTTGCCGATTCATCTGAGCCCCTGAGAGCTAGCTCGTGTGCCCCACAGAACCTAATACAGTCCACAATCCGTGACAGCGAATGTCTGTTTTTCTTCACCTGCTCGTTGTGTCTCTGTACGGAGATGCGGTGGCCGTCATCCAGCTGGCAGGCAATAATGACTTTGCCCAACATGGAAAGCTTCACACAGTTTCCAATGTGAGAAGAACTGCATTCATGTTTCTTGATTTTACATGACACATGTTTTTAAATTCCACAACCCCTTGTTGGGTTCCATGCCTGTGTCTCCTCCGAACAACACGCAAGGGAAACAGAAAAGAGCGCTCCTAGCTACACTCGCCGTTAGGCCAGTCCCTTCCTTTCGAACCAAGAGACGCCAAAAGACCGATTTTGTCGGGTGTCTTTTTGTTTAATCTGGACATCCTTTGGCCGGTGTGCCCCGAGTCTTTTTATTTCATTTTTTTCTTCTAAAGACATCAACGAAAAAGGATGCGTTAGGAGGTAGTCCACTTCGTTGACTACATTAGCGGTCGCCATTGTTGTCATCACTTTTTTTCTCCCGCCTACAACAGTGAGAGTCACTGTCACTGTTGGAGGCGGGCATACAGTCACTGTAGGCTACTGTGATTTGCGGAAAGTCAATGGTCTGGGCTATATTAATTTAGCCCAAATGGTCTCTAAATCAAGGGGGTATGTCATGATACCTGTCAATCACGATTGGACGACACCGATTGGATCCTGATTTTCATAGGTGTGGGCTTAGAAAAGTCAGCCCATGCAGATCGTCTGGGCTGACTTTTCCAAGCCCACATAACGTTTTTGTGATTATTTGGTGCTGTTGCTTCCACAATCAACCAATTCTAAGTTTTAGTAATATTATATTTTAATATTTTCATTAAGTTAGAAAAGATAGGGAGGGCTTAGCCCCATTAGCCCATTGATACCAGCCGTCCCTGCATATAACAAACAACTAAATCAGTACTGATACTGTAAAGGAGTGATAATAATCCAGTAAATGCTTTGAATTTCTTAGATATAGCTGGGCAGTATTCTTAGTTGACCGGATAGCAGCAGATGATAGAAGCTCATAGAGACTTGAGACTTGACTTGGACTTGTGACCAAAGACTTGAGACTTGATGAAGTCTCACCCCACAAAGACTTGAGACTTGACTTGGACTCGTGACCAAAGACTTGAGACTTGGCTTGGACTTGTAAAAAAAGACTTGTGAACATCTCTGGGATGGGCTATCAAGAATGACAACGCCACATTTGAACATCCCAACTGGAATGGTTCATGAAATCCATACATCAAATTGAATGCAAGAAAAAGTCCCTCATTGAGTTTCTTCCAATCATTAAGGGTGACCCAAACGAGTACAGAACCATCTATACTACTCTAATGGAGTGCCGACACAGTGGTCAGTCTCCTGCTGTAATCACATTTGCCAACATGGCTGAAAGCAACTCAGATAGTTCTCCAGTCTGACTTGCCCATCATCATCATCATCATTTTTCCCCTTTCCGGAGCACTAGCATCCTTGGGGTGCTTCTATCTGCAGCACTTGCTGCAATAGTCGTGTAAGTTCTGATTTATTCATCATGGTCCTCCTTATTTGTAAGCGGTCCAGCCCCAAGATCCTCTCAAAGCCACTCCACACCCTCCCCGGTGCATCCCTATCAAACAGGACTTGCTTTTGTATCTCGTTATTTTGCATTCTACATACATGTGCAACATATTTTAGTTGCTGCGAGTAGCATAACCTGTCGATTGGAGCAGTGTGTGTTATTTCACGAAGACGTTTGTTTGATAGCCTATAACTCCACTTTACTTAGGGTTACCGTGTTTTTGTATCGATCAGGAGCATTCTTTCTTTTGTATCCTCCCCTTACAATCTTCCGAAGAAATCCATTCCACACAACCTCTCCTTTTCTAATTTCACTTGCCAACATGTCCCATGTCTGCACACTATACAACAGGCGCGATCGTACACAAGCAATCGAAAACTTCACTCTTGTTGGCAGGGAGACGCGATGATCCGTGAGAATATGTTTCAATTCATTCCATTTTTGAAACGCAGCCCCAGATCTAGCACCCAGGGTCTGCAACTTGTTTTCATCCGTATTGGTGATGGTATATCCAAGATATTTGAATTTTCGAACATTCTTTATTCGAATACCATTGACGTGTACAATACTTTCACTGTTCTTGATGTCTTCATTGACATTAAATGCCATGGTTTCGGTTTTTATATTTGTAGCCCAAATATTTGTAACCCAAATCTTGAGAAAGTAGTGTCGTAGATTTCAAGGATTCCTTGCAGTTCTGTAATAGATGTTGCAAATATAGCCTGATCATCGGCATAGAGGAGCTCTGTGATTCAATTCTCGCCAACCGTTGGTGCTTTATTGTGTAGTGCTCTTGGAGAAACCTCATTGGGGATGCAGTATTTTACCATCAACCCTGTCTCAGGATATATATTGAGTACTTGGTGGCGCGCAACTCGTACAACAAAATCCAAATCGATATTGAATATTGGAGGCGATTCCAGAGCTCCTTGTCTGCAACCAACTAGAGCTTGGAAGAGACTGGTCGTTCCTCGGATGAATGCTTGCGGACCAGTAGTGCTCGTAGGATTGATACAAGCTTTGGGCATTTCAGACGGATTTCAAGGCATTTCATCAGTGCATCTCGGGGAATCCAGTCATATGCATCCTTTAGATCTACAAAGGCTACGAACAAGGGGGTCTTAGATCTTCCTGTCTTCTCAAGTAGTTTTCGTAAGATAAATATGGCATCACATGTTGATCTGTTGGATCTAAACCCAAACTGCGACGGTAACAGGATGTCTTCATACGTTTCTCTCCAGCGGTCGACGAGAATCCCAGATATTATTTTTGACAGTGCAGCAATAATACTCAGGACTCTGTAGTTTTCAGCGCATGATTTCAGGCCCTTCTTATGTAAGCATGTTATGCTCGCAACAAGCCAGTTCGCTGGTACTTGGACATAGGTCCATATTAACCCTATCAGGAGCACAAGGTACTTAAAAGTAAATGCTCAGACATTGCATACTTCAGGTGTTCTCCAAACACTTTATCAGTTCCAACGCATTTACCATTCTTGAGTCTTTTTATGCTCTGTTGGATCTCTGAGCTGTCAGGTGTCGTCGTGTCAATGCATGGAAGGTCCTCTGGTGGTAGTATATGTGCGTAGTCTTCAGGGCGTTCTAGTTCTGGTTGCGGTACATATTCATGGGCGCCGAAGTGTTTGGTAAAGCGCTCTTCTAGTTTCGATGACTGAATAAGTGATTTCCTTGATTGTGACATTGATGTGTACTGTTTCATCAATCTAAACTCTTCTTCGGCCTTCCGTTGTTCACTTGCAAGGTTGATCTGATCGGCCTTTGCTTTAAACTATGTGTTTTTTAACCAGAGTGCGTTTTTTCTTGATAGCAGCTAATATATTATGGCTCTTTGTTGGGTTATTTTCGTTGCGGTATTGTTGCAGGAGTTCTTGATATTCTTTATTTTCCCATGGCTTTGTAGTTACATCCTTGTTTTTAGAGGGGATAGTTGCTTTTGATGCATCCTGAATGGCGTTGGTGATGAATTCCTCTAAATCATCAATCTGTTTCTCCGAGTTTGGTTTAGTCTCCATAATCTGATCTAGTCTGGTGCTATATGCCGCTTGTATGGAAATATCATCTCGGAGGTGTCGAACATCTTGTCTGGCTTTAACGGTTGTTTTTTTGAGGAATATCTGTTTGATCTTCCTTTTAGTTGGAAAGAAGGCGAGCGTCACAACAACACTGTGGTCAGATTCAAACGGCCCTCTTTGCATCGGATATATTTTGCAGTTCTTGGTCGCACGTTTGACATACCAGTCTGTCATAATGTAGTCTTGTCTCCGTTTGTAGCCAAGGTTAGACTGAAATGACCCTCTGTGTTCGTCTGATTTTGTTGCATACATTGTATTTAGTAAGTATAGGTTGTTATTTTCTGCTGTTTCTACAAGCCTGTTTCCATTAAAGCTGGTTGGATTATCATCGTTATATATCCCTGTGCGGTTCCATTTGTTCGGGTCACAATCTGCTCCAATAGTGGCATTGAATATAGCGGCCGATATTATTTTGAATGATGGGTGATTGGTCTTTGTTGTTTGTATTGCTTTATGTAGCTTACGGTAAAACGCTTCTTTACTGGAGGTAGCATGCTCTTCAGTTGGGCAGTAGCAGCTGAAAATCGCCAGCTTCACGCCATGGACTATCACTCTCACCATGGAAAGTCTTCCTCAATATGATTGACATCCAATAATCTCACATGGGGTGCTAAAACTATGGCCACGCCAGTTCTTGCCGTTTTCATGCCATTATACAATACAAGCCATCCTTTAAGAACGCTATCTTCAAAGCTGATCTCACCTTCCCCTTTCTGTCTCACTTCCTGCATGCATGTTACGTCATGTTCCAGGCTCTTGCAATGTGTAACACAGTCTGCTAGCTTGCTCTCGCATTTGCATGTTCTCACATTTATTGTGCCAAGTCGGAATAGGTGATAGTTTTTCTTCAACATTCCTGATACCATTCTTTACAAAAATCCTCTCAATAACATCTAACTATTACAAAGTTCTTAATTCTTTAAAGTCATACTCATAAATCATAAATCAAAAAATCAGTCCTATCTTGCCTTTTAGAGATTGAATTCCAAAATGAAAGAGGCTACTTTACATCCTAGACGCCATAGACTCTGTTGGCTCACTCACCCGCAAAGCCGAGTTACCCAGGGTGCACCTGTCCTAATGACGGAGGTGGAGTATGGCTTGAGTGTAATAGGCGGTTAGGCTTAGCAGGACTTAAATTGCCTTCTAAGTCTAGCAGATATACATGTATATCTGAGAGATACGCATCAACACCCCATGCAACCCCATCATCACTAGACTAGGAGGGTTTCATCTCCTGAAAAGCTTCCTGGGCTCTTTCGGGGTTATTATGACAGACTCATGGCTGCAAGAGCTGGTACAGCTAGTTTACCCAGGCAGCAACACTGCAGAACACATTCTTTCCGGCAAGGCTTATGCTAAGGCCATCCAGTTTCACCTTCTTGTATCAGCGGCCATTACCAAGTTTCTGCTGAAAGATGTTGTGTTCAGCCAGCAGGACTGTGAAGACATGGAGAACTTCATCAGGACTAAATAAATGAAAAGAAGGAATTTAACTAGGGATGCACCGAAATGAAAATTCTTGGCCGAAACCGAAAACCGAAAATGAGGAAACCAAGGCCGAAAACCGAAAACCGAAACACCGAAAGAAATTGTGCCAATTATTAGTACAATTTAGGGTTGCTTTTTTTTTGGTTTTATTGTTTTATATATATATATATATATATATATATATATATATATATATATATATATATATATATATCAGTGGAGGCTTCTCCATTGAGGAGAGGGAGGATGATCCTCCCTAACATTGTTGAGAATAAAAAATGTAGATTGCCCAGACTATTGTAATGAATTAATGCCCTTAAATATGACTACTTTATTGCCTTTGAATATATAATGTTCGTTTCCCTGGGTAAAGGGACATTAGCACCCCCTATCGCCTATCGCCAATTACTTCAGGGAGGAACGTCCTCCCTTTGCCACCGTTCACTCCCATTCATTTCCCCGAAAGTACTGGCGGCCGGTGGATAACATGGGTTTCAATGGGAGAGAGGAGGAAATTCCTCCTCTGAGTGGGTGGGACCTTAAGGGGTCTGATTCGCGCAAAAATCTATCCGTCTGCGCTATGAACCAATAAGCAGGATCCCTGGATGTTGAGCAGTGTTGCCAGATTGGTCAGATTTCCCACCCAATTGGGCTACTTTTAACCATGTTAGGCTGGAAAAATAGTGCGATCCTAAATGCACAATGGAAACGGAGGACATTGTTAATGTCTTGTTACAAAAATCATTCCATTCATTCACTTACAGTGCTAAGTTAGCGACCAAAGAAAGAGGTAGACCACTTCCGAAAATCAAGGTCACAAGAAGTAATGGCAACGTCAGTGTTGTGAGTGCCACATGGTTTGCTAGGTACGCATGGCTTACTGGTAGGCATTACAAAGCAATCGACTTTTTTGCTGGCCCTTGTTTGCTTATGAATAATAGCAAATCTCCAACGTGGGCTTGTTCATGGTTTCACTGATGTGAAAAATCTTGATAGGGCAACCAAAACGCCAACGACCAAGTGTCAAGATCACGTTGGTGCTGCTATCCGACTTTCCTTGCTAGGCACCATGGCCTATATGATCAGGTTGTAGATGAGGGTGTGCGGCTGCCAAATCCAACAGCACAATGCTAAAGTGCGTGGCAATAGGGAGGTGTTGAAACGTCTGTTAGATGCAACGGCTTCCCTTGGCATGCAAGAGTTGTCATTTAAGGGGCATGACGAAGGGGAAAATTCTAACAACAAGGGAAATTACAGGGAGCTTGTGGAGGTGATAGCTCAGTATGACCGCGTTCTGGCAGAACACTATAGGAAAGCTCGACTTGTCTTCACAGGCACGTCAAAAACAATCCAAAACGATTTAATCGCAGCCATTCACAGTTCGATTAAAAACAGATTAAAAAGGAACTTAACAGGACACCATTCTTTTTCTTGGCAAATCGACGAGGACCACACAGACAAGCTGTCATTCACAGCTGTCCTGTCATCTTGCGCTATGTTGGATGACTATTGGTACCATTTCAGGAACGCTTCTTAGCTTGCTTTTTTGATCCGTGTGTCCGTCGATGGTCGAGTGCTAAGTCATTGTTTGAATTCGTGCAGGCTTAGTTTGTCAGGGGTTCAATTTTCAAGGATAAACTTGTCGCCCAAACCCTATGATGGTGCCGCGGTCATGGCCTCGCACTTGAATGGCCTGCAGGCTAAGGTGAGAGATGTGGCTCCCTGTGCAACATTTGTCCACTGCTATGCACATCGCTTAAACCTGGTTTTAAGTCAGGGTGTTAAGGCCATTCCCCAAGCAAAGTACTTCTTTGCTCACTTGGGTGACTTCACTTCTTTTTTCTCCAAGTCAAGCAAGAGGGTAGCTTTACTCGAGGAATTCAGGTGCGCTCGGCTGCCCCGGAACGCTCCGACTCGCTGGAACTTCTCCTCCCGAGTAGTGAATACGGTTGCTTCTAATTATGACGAACTACACAACATCTTCGAGAATATTATTGTGCGTCCAACGATGGACGACGAGACTATTCGTTTGGCTGATGGTTTGAGGTGTAAGATGGGAAGAGTTTTGAAATTTTGTGTTTTTTCTCTTCACATTTGAGCAGTTGTTTGCACCACACTGACGTGGTCTCTTTGACATCTTACAGCACAAAGTCAATGGGATTATCGCTTTCTGCAAACGGCGCCATTGAAAACCCTCCTACAAAATAATTGAACGAACTGAAAGTAGAGAGTTGTCTTCGACAAGATTTTACACCAGGGCTGCCGCCACTCAAACAGAAGACCCTGATGTATCTCACAGGTCCAAAAAGAAGGCTGCTTAAATCCCCGTCGGTCAGGCATACAGAGCGCTTTATGATTGCCATCCACGACAGCATGCTCACCCCAAATCAACCCAGCGCTTCCAACACTTCGATCGTTTGGGCTTCTCCTGAGCTTTTGGATGAGGCTAAATTTGAATCTTTCAAAGTCTCATTTCCGATGCAGGCACTGGCGAATTTGATGGAGACATATGGCCACTTCTTTGATGCAGAAAAATTAAAAATTGAACTTCACCATTTTTTTTAGAAATTAAGAGATAAATTCCACACGAAGACTTTGTGATGCGCTGGCCTTCATGAAATCCAGCGGCCTTGATGGAGCGATGCCACAGCTGTACAAACTTATGTCTCTGATTGCTACAATTGGTGCCACCTCTGCAGGAGCTGAGCGAAGTTTTTCCTGCCTGAAACGAATTAAAAACGTAACACACGGAATGCGATGGGGGCAGGAGAGTTTTAACAAATCTGGCCATTATTTTGAATTGAAAAGAAAATGCTTGAAATCACTTAAAAAAGATCCAGTTTGGTATGACCAGGTCACTGATGTCTTCGCAACTCAAACAGGCAAGGGAGGATTGACCCTGATCTATAAATGAAGTCCCTCAATCTGAATTAGTTAGGGCTTACAGCCCCATGTAAATAGTTTTGAAATAATGTTCTTGTTGTTCTTTTACTAGTTTGTTACTCTGACCCGCTCTGTTTGATATTTGTGGAAAGGGTGTTAGTGAATGATTCCAGAGCATGATGTATTTTTTAAATGGCATCACTTTGGTTCTTGAGTCTTTTCTTAAAACAATTGTTACTGAAAATAAACATAGCTTAATAACTACAGTCAGTGAGGGCATAAATAGGCCCAATGATAGGCCCAGATTTTTTTATTTACTTTTACAAATCAATAGTAGGCCTGATTTGACTAATATGCTTTGCATCCTTTCCTTCTCAAATTACAGTGATGCCACTGGTGGCTTTGTATACATTTTATTCACATAACTCCCTCCCTGCTATTTTGTAGTTCACCAAAACACCCTGAAACAACTTGAGTCTCACATTCTTATGCCACCATACACCAACAGTGCAAGCAGGCCAATGGCAACCAAGCGCGCAGTCCTTCCTCCCTCACTTTAAAAACCACCAGCCGCCGATGATATATATATATATATATATATATATATATATCACACACACACACACAAATAGATAGGCTACCTTATATTGCGTTTGAACACCCAAGACTGGTAACCATAGCAACGCCGGTAAACAATCCCCGTGAAGCCCAGTCCCCATGAGAGCTCCCCGCGCTACGGCCATCCGGACGGAGGCGCACAGAGCTTTTGGCCGTGATATTATATGTACAATTATATTATACTTTTATATATAGAATGCTATAAGAAAGACGCTGTCACCGAGAATTGGCCGCTGCCAGACGCTGTCCCCGAGTGTGAGAGGAGAGTTGACGGAGAAGATGGCGGTTGACCTAGTTTCAAAGTTTATACCGTTTATACTCGGTAATACCGGTGTATCAATCGGTGTGAAAAAGTCCACACTGCAGCAATCCTTGTGCCATTGCATTTATGGCTATGACTGTGTACTAACTTCATTAAAATCAAGGCATTGCAATTTTGGCAAATCGTTATACGTGGGTCTTTCTCAGACACATTGAAAAAGTCCACACCGCAAACATATTGGCGCTTATCCAGACAAGCGTGGGCTGGCCGCGCTTTTTGTTTGCGTCATCACAAATTTCTGTTTCGGCCGTGTTGTTTCGGTGATAAAAGTATTTCGGCCGAAAATTTTCGGTGGCCGAAAATTCGGTGCATCCCTAAATTTAACCTTTCCCTAATCTGTGTCTCAAACTATGCTGAATTATATTTGATATTAATATATAGTAATACAATTAAAACTGTCTAGCTCTAACAGCTTCCATGGACACACAAAGGATAGTTACTGTGTTCAAGGAGAGGATAAAGGAGAGGTTGAAAACTTTGTCTAATGGAGAAAGGACACCTGCCCTCTGGGTCTGGTATAATGACAGAATCGATCTAATCAAGGTATTTATCAGGGGTGAGCGTGTCCCAGACCCCACAGGTCACCTCAGCTGCATCATTAGAATGCTGAGCACTTTTGCAACAGCAGGGCACCATCAGTACGCAAAGGGAGCAAGGCTCCATGTACAACTAATGCAGCAGCGACAGGACTGTCCCATGTTCCAGGAAACTCTATCCAAGTTAACTTTGTATGGCAACCATGTATTCCGGTTCTCAGAACATGAGTGGTCATGCACATTGACTGACATCATAATAGAAACCACACTCGTGCGTGAGGCCAAATCCTCAGGCGGTTTAAGCAGAGGTCGGTTCCGGAACAAATCTGCTCACAAGTATTGGGTTCAGACTCTCAACCACTTCTCATTCATTCACCAGGAGCTTGAAGGAGTAATGAACAAACTTGGGGTACCTATCCACACAGACATCACAAGAGCCCAGATGGAGAAAGACAATGGCTGCATCCGAATACCTAGTACATACTATTTCTGTCTAGTGTCTACTACTTGACCATACTACACTTGACTGTGTAGTACGGTCTACAGACATGCGTAGAACGCCGCCGAAACTCCACCGGATGTTTGGAGATGACGTATCTCCCCCCAGATGGCGGCAAAATTTACCTGTTTTCCGTCTCATTATCGTTGCTATTGAATAAAAAATATGTCTCTTTCTACGCAAATAGCTCTTGAAATGGATATCTATATATATTATATATATAATATTTATATATATATATGATATTATATATATATATATGGATATATTGGTTGGTGTCGGGTCAGCCATCTCTTCTTCGTTTGTTACCAGACTCCGGTTGCATTGTGGGATAGCGTAGTGTGGTCCGTGGTTCACTTTGGCGGTAGTATGCATTCGGAAACGACTTCCGTACTACAGAATGCATACTAGAGTATTCGGACGCGCTAGATTTTTCGCATACTACAAAATGCATACTATATAGTATGCAAGTACGAGTATTCGGATGCAGCCAATGACTCTGTTAATGCCATAGTTGGATGGTTAGAGGAAGTCTACCCCGTTGATTCCAGACAGGACAGGAAGACCCTGGTATCTTTCTCGACGGGATTCAGCAGCACTCCCGGGGACTCAGTCAATGCTGATCAGGCAGAGGAGGTTGGCAGAGCCATACAGGCCAAGATGGATGGGAAAACATCAAATGGGAGGCTAATTTAACGACCCAGGTGGGTCTCTCAAGGCTCCGCCCATTTGTGCTGCTTGCCTGTTCTGTCCCCTCCCTTTCTTGTGTGCAGGTCTCAGGTGTGTGCAATGACCCTGCTGATTGGGGAGTGTAGAAAAGACCTGTGCCGTGTTCCAATACCCGTACTGTCCGTACTTACTAGCCAAAATTTGAGTACACAGTACGTTCCAATTCAGATCCGGCGAAAAGAAGTACACTTCAAGGACCCGGATGTCGTACTCAAAAACGGGCTAATCGTGAAGTGTGGGATCGGAAGGACACTCTCCGTACTCAACGGCAGCCATCTTAGCTACGTAGCGGAAGAGGCGGAGCCAGGCTGAGCGCTCAACTCGAAAAAATAATGGATACCGAAGTGACAGCGCCTGCAGCTGCGGCTGTCGCAATCGTCATTTCCGGTAAGTGCACCACAGAGTACTCGATTTGGAACAGCACTCACATCTGAAAAAATAGTGTACTCAAGTGAGTACGGATAGTGCAGAAAGTGTACTTCCTTTAAGTATACTCATGGAAGTACGGGTATTGGAACACGGCACTGCCGTGCCAACACCCGGGGCTCTCCTCTCCTCCGCTGGCTTCAGGCTTTTGTTTGGTTATTCACATGACTGATCTCACACCACACTTTTGGTTACGTCACATATTACTGACTTACACCACATCCCATTAACTTTACCTTAGCTTCTGTTCAATCTTATTTAATAAATCATTGTTATTCCTTTACCCTGCGTGTGGAGTCCCCAGTTTATGTTCATGCCAGAGCCAAGCATGTTACATATCGGGGCTCGTCCGGGATTTTGGAACCTGGAAATTGGTTTGTAGCAGTTTGTCATTTTGATTCCCACTATTGGCTATTGGGAGCAGAGTGTGGATGTGCAGTGCTAAATTAAAATGGAAGAATCTTGCTGGCAGGTGTAAAGTACCTGTGCAGTTAAGTTATCAGAATTGGGGAGACCCATGCAGGTTTTGGTGTTTTGTTCGGCAACCTTCTGATTTTGATTGGGCCGAGATTTTTTACGTTGGTTTGCCATGGAGGAGAGAGACCATTTGGGTTCTTGCAGCTTTGCAGGTGTTGTGGCTGCAATGCGACCATGCTGTGCAGGCAGCGCTTGATTGGGAGGGAACAGGTGTACTTGGTAACTGGGTGGAGGATGGTAGGTTAGACCTACTGAGCTATCGTGAACCCCTGCGCAACTGAAGGGTGCTTAACGCTGTTTGTTTCTTTGCCTTTTTGTTTGTTGTTTTTCGTGTGTCGAACGCGCTGGGGTTGCTTCGGCAACTCAATTGCATGTGGGCACACAGAAGACTAGACTTGGAAATAGTTAGGGCAAGGGGGTTTCAGGTAGATGCGGGGCTGCTCTTTGGTTGCGGTTTGTTTTGGGGTAGGTGGTGCACCTGTGCTTCCAATTGAGTGCTGGTCTTAATTGTCATGTATAAATAATTAGGCATTGGATAGTCAAGTTTTTGATGTAAGGAGAAAATGAGTGAAACAGAATCGATGGACGCATTCTTTGCAAATCCCTCTGAAGCTTTTTTGGAGGGTTTAACTAAAGAACAATTACGAAAGGTGGCTGAGCATTATCACTTTGAACGAGAACGGCAAAAAGACTGGAAAAAGGAACAGTTAACAAACAAAGTGAAAGAAAAACAGAGAATTGTTCATTACTTCGGTTAACCCTGCCAAGCCTATTCTGACCGGCTACTCTACTCCATAGCGCCTTGGGTCCGACAGTCAAGTTGTAGATAATAATCCTTTGACGTTTGAGCAGCAGATGGAGCTTTTAAGGCTTCAAATGGAACAACAACGCTGGGAGGCCGCAGAACATGATAGAGTGTGTGAAAGAGAGCTTGCGTTTGAGGAAAAGCGTTTTGAATATGAGAGACAAAAAGAACATGACGCAAGGCTTTTGAGGACTGCTGAGCATGAAATTGAAATAGAAAAACTTAGGCAACAGGAAAGGCAGGAAGAGAGGGAAAACACACTAAAGAGAGAGCGACTGAGATTAATAGCTGACGGGAAAATACAGGATGGTGGTACTGGTTCGTCGGGTGGGATGGGCGCAGAGGGAAACCTCTCCCATATGATTAGGTTTTTACCAAAATTCAATGACCGGGATCCTGATATTTTCTTTTCTCTTTTTGAAGGCCTTGCTGATAAGCACGATTGGAGCGATTCTGAACGTACCCTTTTGCTCCAAACTGTTTTTTCTGGCCGAGCTCAAGACGCATATGTAGCTTTGTCGGTGACTGAGCTAAAAAAATATCACAGTGTGATATAAGGAGGCGGTTTTAACAGCGTATGAACAAGTTCCAGAGTTCTATAGACAGCGGTTTCGCAATTGGCAAAAAACAGAGCGACAAACGTATTCAGAGGTGGTGTCACACCAAATTGTACCGGGTGCCAAATTTGTACCGGGTTACGTAATCCTTTTCAAACCTGCCCAGCAACAGATGATCGCGGACGATCGCGTCGAATGACGTAGGAAAGTTCGCGAACATTCTCGATATCGTTCATGGAGCGCGACAAGACAGATAACACCTTTTCTACAAATTACATTTATTAGCGTTCCTAATTACATTTATTAGCGTTCCTAACTTTATATTTGTATTGGATTTAATTGTTTAATCGCATTTAGCTAGTAAACTGAGTGTATAAAGCAGGTTTCAAAAAACATTTGCGCTCATGTTGCCAAAGACAAAATAACATAATACAGATAACGGATAGCTAGATAACACTTGTTTTTGCATTTAATTGTTTAATCGAATTTAGCTAGTAAACTGGGTGTTTAAAGTGTATCATAGTCTAGCTAACTTGTGTTAATTTAATTTAGATAATAGATAGATTATAGGTAATCGATAATAGACGGGTAGATAGGCAAGCAGGTATTTACTAACTGGTAAATGTTGTTTTATTATTATTGACGTTATCCCCATAACATGAAGCTATTACTGTTTAAGGAAATAGATAAATACATTGATAATATGAATAAATAAGTTTATAATATATGTATAGGAGAGTAGATAACTTAAAATAATATCCTTGATATAGTGGTTTTTTGGACTAAACCTTAAAGTAAAGTTGAAAATGAAAACAAAACAAGCACAGTATGGGGAAATATGTTTATTTAACAAAGTGGCAGATATTTTGTCTAAGAATAGGACGTAATGAGGCTAGTTGTAATCTCATCTCAGGAGGAGTTTAATCAATCTGAACGCTAGGGCATAAATCATTTTCTGAACCTGTCTGTCTTCTCTATGTCAATATATTAAAACTGTTTGCACTATTGTCCACTGCACTAACACAACACTGACACTACCTTACACATAGCATCACTTAACCCCCTCAATATCAGTCTCATTTCAATTAATCTAACACCAGGCCACATATGAATAACATTTAATTATTTGCCTCAGATATACAACTAACATTGACAACAATCTTATATGTAATGATAATGCTTCAATATAAAATGAAAAAGGTGATAATGCAGTTTTTTGATGCATGTCATTTATAAGCGCTGAGTGACAGGTCTAGCTTGTTCCAGGTTCAGGTTGATGCACCACACTTCCAGGAGATGCTGATTCTTGATGTCCCTGGTGTTCTTTGGCCTCTGAATGGTAAACTCTTCCTGTCACGATGTCGTTGAGATAAGGATAGACAAAGAAGGAAAGAAATCCACAATGAAAAACAGAAATAGAATGGCAGCCAATGTCAGTTACCGTAACCCAGTGATTTGCAGAAACATTGAGTATCTGTACAAACCCTTGTGCTGGCTCGGTCAAAGTGGACAGCAAGGCTAGGGAGGTGGTGGCGTACAGCCCGTTGACGTTGGGGTACTTAGCCTTAAGCAGAGCCTGAACATGGTTCATAGCATGGTCATCCAACCAAGTACTTGGGTTGCTGAGCATGGCCCTGAAGTCCTCCACCCTTTTGCTCAGTGAAGCTGGATAAGCCTGGCCTGGCTGGACACTAGTGATGACAACATCACAGTCCTGAAACCAAAAAAACAAACATCGCACTCATTTAGCAACAATGTGAGCATGTAATAGAGCAACCAAAGTATTTATTAAGTGAAATGAAGACTGACTGAAATATTTCTCTAGTGGGTCCTCCTCCAACTCTGAATCTGCTGACTTCACCAAACACCTTATCAAAAAGCTTCATAATCACTTCTCAGTAGTCTATTAGTAGTCTATATAGTATATATATTTTAATCATTCAATTAACATACTTCTCCGCACAGGCTTCACTAAAGCATAGGGTGTCCTGGTCTTCAATGGCTTTCCATCCAAGGTCTCCAGTTGCACAAGGTTATTGTCGAAAATGTCAATCATAGCCTGTGGAACATCAATAGAAGCTGAAATCATTCTCCACCCACCCCCCAAAAAAAAGAAAAAAACTTTTCTGTCGGTTGTAACAACATTCTGCATTCACAATATGTGGCTACGCTGCAAATTTTTCTATGATTTACACACCTGTGATGTGGCAGTTGCAGTCTTGTCCTTGATAGGCCTGGCCTCCACCCACTTGCGTGAAGAAGTCAGTTGCTGTCAGACAGAAGCAGTTCCCATACTTTGAGGCTTTGAATGGTCCAATTAGGTCAACACCTAGAGTAGGGACAGGCATAAACACATGCCCACAGGCCATGACGTTAGAGAGATAGAAAAGGCAATACAGTACATTAAGAAAATAATACAAATTAAACTATGACTTCGAGAGGTTGTAGCCATTTCACAGAACCCAAAAGCAAGATATCTCACCAATCATATGCCATGGTGACTTTGGTTTGATGGGCTTCAACTCTGGTGCCTCCGTTTTCACTTGCTCAAACCTCTGGCATGACATACAGGTTTTCACCTTGACAACACAAGGAAATTAAACACAACAGATTTAATAATATGTTCTAGAGTAGAGGCGATTTTCTTTGCGCGTCACAGTAGTTTAATGAACAATTACTTATATAAGGCAATCACTATAAATTATTCTTTAAATCTCATGTGCCTCAACGTATCACAGGAAATATTAGAGCTCATCTGGATCAAACACAACCTCAACAAATTGGTCACTTGCCCATTCCTGAACATCTTTGGCAATTGCCTTCAAGTAGAAGCGTTGGCTGATCTTGTCCAGCATCCTCTTGATTCCAAAGTGGCCAGCATGGACTTCTGTCAGCACCTCAACCTTCTCTTTCTCAGTGAGGATCACCCTTCTCATTGAATCGCCTTTCTCCCCAAGGTAGTACATATAATCCCCTAAAGAGGGAGAGAACATACATCAGCACTGCATCAGCTTTAGATTGCTTATAACTCAATTAAGTTTCCTTTGCAGGGCCTACTAATTTGTTAAAATGGAAGATGAATTAAGATGGACTGCATAAAATGTTATTTATTTAATTCAGGAATACCTTTAAGAGTGAATTATTTGGCATCCCTCCGGATCTGCCGTTTCTCCTTGAGAGAGTGACCGGCTTCATACATCTGAGATGACAGATAGAACAAAATAGAATTAAATGACACCATTTTCAATCAACCGCAAAAACATACACCTACCGACCTATCTAGCCAATCTCGCTATCTAGCCTACCTAGCTATCTACCTAAATTAACACAAGCTAGCTAGCTAGACTACGAGAACGTTAAACACTCGGTTTACTACACTCAGATTACTAGCTAAATGCGATTAAACAATTAAATCCAATACAAATATAAATTTAGGAACGCTAATAAATGTAATTAGGAACGCTAATAAATATAATGTGTTTTCTTTCTTGTCGCGCTCCGTGAACGATATCGAGAATGTTTGCGAACTTTCCTACGTCATTCGACGCGATCGTCCACGATCATCTGTTGCTAGGCAGGTTTGGAATGGATTACGTAACCCGGTACAAATTTGGCACCCGGTACAAATTTGGTGTGTAGTGGCAAGGGAGTTGGGTTTTTTAACCGCTGGTGCTCTTCCATAAACGTGGATTCATATGAAAAGTTAAGTGATTTGATTGTCCTTCAACAGTTTAAATATTCTTCCTTAACATCTTGCTACTTTTATGTGTGAGCAGAGCATAAGGTTGAAAATGCTGCTCAGGCTGCCATACTGGCTGATGAGTATGTCTTAACTCATAAGACTAAGAGGAGAGATTATTCACAGAGTAAGTATCAGTACTCTCGAGATGAACAGCGGTCAAATCGTTCACTTGTAGACCAAAGCGCTCAGTCAAATCAGAACAGTCAGTATACGGTGAAACAAGATCCCTCAAATCATAGTAAACCTGACCTTGATAGCAAATTCCATTATTGACTGGAGAAAGGTCATTGGAAGGGAGAATGCCCAGGGCTTCGAAATAAGAATAAATATCTGTCCAACCATGCACAGGGGGTAGGTTGCGCTGCCCCAGTGCGCCAGTCAAACAACACGACTATAGGTGTAGATAAAGAGTAGTCCATCAGATGACGCAAACCTTGCGGGTGGCTCAGGCTGTGAAGTGCTTGAGGACCCAGTAGCGAGACAGTGGATCACTGAGTCTTGTGATGGACAGGGCAGCACTGATAAAAGGCCTATTAAGATCTTGCGTGACACTGGGGCAACAGAGAGTTTTGTAGTGGAATCCGCTTTGCCATTTTCAGTCCAGTCGAGTACTGGATAAAAAATGTTCTCATTCAGGGCATAGGTATGCAAACCATGTCCGTTCCCCTACATAGGATCGCACTGAGTTCCGATCTTGTGCAGGGGGATGTCATTGTAGGTGTTCGCCTGGCTTTACCTGTACCTGGTGTACAAATGATTTTGGGCAACAATTTGGCTGGAGACAGTGTATGGTTGAGTGGGCTAGTGACACCGGTAGTATCAAATGAACCTGCCGAGGCTACAAAGAGACATGAGTGTGTGGAGGAATTCCCTGAGGTGTTTACTGCGCGCGCGGTGACTCGAGCCAGGAGTCTCGCAGAGTCAGGTCCATCCGCGGCAGCCAAACCTGCGATCCCATCGTTGCCAAACCTACCACAGTCACTGTCCTGTAACAAAGTTGTTTTAGCCAAAAAAGATGAGGAGGGGTTAGTGGAATTATATGCTAGGGCAGTAACAACGGAAACATTACAGAGCAACCAAGGTGGGTATTTTATTGTGGCTGGGTTACTTGTGCGGAACTTTGTACATAAAGAGTTAAATGAAACCTGTTTACAGATAATCATACCAAAAAAATACAAAGAATTGGTGTTAAAGACAGCACATGGGGACGTGGCTTGTCATTTTGGGGTTCGGAAGACTTACAACTTGGTAGTTCGACATTTCTATTGGCCACGGATGAAAAAAGATGTTGCCAGGTTCATTAAGACATGCCATATGTGTCAATTGGCCGGTAAGCCGAACCAGTCTATAAAACCTGCGCTCTTGTATCAAATTCAGGCCGTGGGCCAACCATTTGAGTATCTTTTGATAGACCGTGTCAGTCCATTGCCTCCATCAAAGTCGGGTTGTGTGAATTTGTTAACTGTTATGTGTCAGGCGACTAGATACCCCGCCGCCTTTCCATTAAGGAGCATCAACACAAAATCCGTTGTTAAAGCGCTCTCGCAGTTCATTTCTGTTTTTGGTATTCCCAAAATTATTCAAAGTGACAGGGGTAGCAATTTTACATCAAAAATGTTTTCAGAAATTTTAAAACAACTTCGGGTTAAACACCATCTCAGTAGTGCGTATCATCCCCAGAGCCAGGGCGCTCTTGAGAGATTTCATTTAACGCTCAAGTCTTTGCTGCGAAGCTACTGTACCGAGTTACAGCGCGATTGGGAAGAGGGGCTCCCATGGCTGCTGTTGGCGCCCCGCGAGGTCACTCAGGACAGCTTGGGTTTTAGTCCAAACGATTTAGTGTTTGCGCACAAAGTTCGTGGTCTTTGACAGTTTTAAAAGATGGCTTGGAGGAAACGAAACCGCTGGTCAATCTAATAGATTACATCAACGGCTTCCGACGCCGACTGTTTCTAGCTTGGAAGTGTGCTACCAAAAATATGTCCAAAGCACAAACGCGTATAAAGAAGGGTTTTGATCGCCAAGCTGAGTCAAGAGTATTTAGTCCGGGAGACGAGGTCTTGGCATTGTTGCCGGTGCCTGGTTCTCCCTTTCGGGCTAAATTCTCTGGTCCTCACTCTATTGTCCGGCAAGTCACTGAGCGAGATTACGTGATTGCCACTCCAGATCGGAGGAGACCGTCCCAACTGTGTCATATAAATTTGTTAAAACCATACTATTTCTCCAGCAGTGAGCTGACTGAAGATGGGGATGATAATGTTGAGTGCGCTGCGCTAGCCATGGGGGGGGTGACAGCTGGGGAGGAGGATGCTGGTCCCGATGACTGTGTGCTACGGCCGAGACTAAAAAAATCGGAAATGTTATAGACTCTGGATGACCTATTGGGTCATATGCCAATCAGTCAATGGGGTGAATTACGGTCACTTATTTTTTCTTTTTCTTTGTTGTTTTCTGACGTACCATCATGTACCAAATAATTCAACATGATATTGATGTGGGTAACGCGACTCCCATTAGACAGCGGTTTTACCGTGTGCCATCGGTCAAACAAAAAGTGCTGGAAGCAGAGGTCCAGTATTTGTTAGAGAATGGGTTAGCTAAGCCTTCATGGTCAAGCTGGGCATCTCCCTGCCTATTAGTGGCTAACCCAGATAGCACTTTTAGATTTTGTACGGATTACCGGAAGGTGAACGCAGTAACGAAGCCTGACCCTTTCCCTCTTCCCCGAATAGAGGACTGCGTTGACCAAGTGGGGGCTGCCAAATATGTGACCAAGTGCGATCTCCTTAAAGGATATTATCAAATTCCGTTGACACCTCGCGCTCAGGAGATTACGGCATTTATTACTCCATCAGGGCTGTATTCCTACAAGGTAATGAGTTTTGGGTTACGCAACGCCCCCTGTACTTTTCAGCGGTTGATGAATCGTGTCATATCAGGGCCGGAGGGGTGCGCTGTGTGCCTGGATGATGTCGTTATTCATAGCGATACATGGCCGTCACATTTGTCCAGGCTTTCTGCACTGTTCGAGAGATTGGTTACAGCCAATCTCACGGTGAATTTGGCCAAGTGTGAGTTTGCGCAGGCCACTGTGGTATACTTGGGGAAGGTGGTGGGACAGGGTCAGGTCCGTCCCATACGTGCTTAAGTGCTGGCCATTGATTATTGTCCTCCGCCTTCGACAAAGAAGGAATTAATGCAATTTTTTGGCATGATTGGGTACTATAGAAGTTTTTGTTATAATTTTTCAACTGTAGTTTCACCCCTCACAAATCTGTTGAAAGGCAGGACGCCTTATGTGTGTTCTGCTGACTGCGAAGCAGCATTTGAAAATGCCAAGCTACTGTTGAGCACGGCGCCCGTCCGGGCGGCTTGACCAACCATTTAAAATTCAGGTGGACGCTAGCCAGGTCGGGGCGGTTGCGGTCCTTATGCAATTGGATGAGAATAACATAGACAGACCCGTTTGTTATTATTCCAAAAAGTTGAATAAGTACCAAGCAAATTATTCCACTATTGAGAAGGAAGCCTTGGCTCTTGTTTGGGCTCTGCAACACTTTAATGTATATGTTGGTGGGGGAGTTCACCCGGTCGTCATATTCTCGGATCATAATCCGTTAACGTTTTTGCATTCACTACAAAATCCAAATGAACAACTCATGGTGGGCATTATTTTTGCAACCATATGATCTGCAAATTCGTCACATTCGGGGTGTGGATAACGTGATAGCAGACGCGTTGTCCCGTGCCCCGCTTATGGCGAGTGATTGACATATTTGATCAATTTATCTCCTCCTCTGTTTCAGCCTGTCCCTCTTATGGGGCTTTCATACCAAAAAGAACCGAGAGCCAGTTCCGGGCTGGTGCTAGGGCCAGTTCCAAACTGGTTCCAGCCTTATCCCAGTTACGAACCGGTTGGTTTCACACCGGCGATGGCCAGCCATGGAGCCGGCGAGAGCAACGTCATGACGTCACTTCAAACGTCTGCATACGTCTCCGCTTTTACCGGCAACCCTCGCAGTTTCAATCACAACAATGGTGGAATACGCGGCAGCTGTTCAAGTTTTTGTTCTCGCTTTGGGCGCCTACTTAGGCAACCAAACACAACAGATCCAGCTAATATGTGATAATGATCGTGTGTGCGAGAGCAATGACCGGTCTTCGTTTGTCTTCCTGTTTATGACGGTAAGGATAACCCCGCCCCCTGCCCCTGGCGTAAAGCGGTTCCCGTTCTAGCCCAGCTCACAACTGGGGCTTGAGTTTAACCGGTTTTTAGGGGCCGGAGCCGGTTCTTTGGCGGTGTGTAACCAAAGCCCTGGCTCTAGCTCCGAACCGGCCCGGAACGCGCTCCGATTTTGCGGCGGTGTGAAAGGGCCATAAGATCACTTTTTCAGGGGCCGGAAATTGTGGAGGTCGGGAATCTGGGTGTAAGGAGGGGTGAATGGTGTGTATTGTAGGCCTATGTGGTTCTTTCAAGGTTGCCCATGGCCCTGGAAGTGTTGTATATGCGGACTGGTACTTCGGGAGTTGGGTAAGTTTAATCATGTAGGATTAAAAATACTGTGTTTTATTAATGCTATGTTTTGTAGTTGGAATAGTGGCAGAATCCCACATAGGTGGGCTTCTGTATTAAGGGGGGGGATATGTAACGACCCAGGTGGCTCTCTCAAGGCTCCGCCCATTTGTGCTGCTTGCCTGTTCTGTCACCTCCCTTTCTTGTGTGCAGGTCTCAGGTGTGTGCAATGACCTTGCTGAATGGGGAGTGTAGAAAAGACCTGCCGTGCCAACACCCGGGGCTCTCCTCCGCTGGCTTTAGGCTTTTGTTTGGTTATTCACATGACTGATCTCACACCACACTTTTGGTTATGTCACATATTACTGACTTACACCACATCCCATTTACTTTACCTTAGTTTTTGTTCAATCTTATTTAATAAATCATTGTTATTCCTTTACCCTGCGTGTGGCCTCTCCAGTTTATGTTCATGCCAGAGCCAAGCATGTTACACTAACCTCACGTGGAAGGACATTGCTGAGAGCTCCCTCCGGTTTGTGATGTCCATGGGTAGCCAGCACCTCCGGGGTCAATGTGGTCTTTGATGGATATGAAAGCTCGACCAAGGACCATGACCACCTGAGACGAACAAAGAATGCATGCTGTGAGATTCAGATTCATCCAGACTTAAACAACATCGTTCCACGGGATTAGTTTCTTGACAACAAGAAAAAGAAGGTTCTCTGGCTGTGATACTGTATCAGCAATTTCTGGGTTTAGCAAACCAACTTTGCTCAGTAAGCTCTGCAAGACTGACAAATCAGAGCGGGCCATGGATGAGTTCAGTGACATCAGAGCCAAGAAAAGTGACATCATCAAAGCTAGCTGTGAACTGTTCAAGATCATATTCCGTGGAAATCCATTTGAAGATTTGGAAGACTAAAGATTTGATATCTTCAGCAAGCGGGCCGTAGCTGGGAGCATCACGCCTGAGAAACTGCCTCCAACTACAGGAGCTGCAGCACAGCACTCTCTGTGGGCATATCTCCAGACCAGAGATTGGCTACTGCTACAAAGTCCATCACTGGATGACCTTGAGTATGGATGGAAACAAGGAAAACAAGGTTATGCACCAGTCCCTATAACAGATCCCATTGCACCGGACTACCTTCTGAAGTTAGTCAGCTGCGACTGTGGCACTCTCAGATGCTGCTGTAAAAAGCAAGGAGTCAAATGTATTTCTGCTCATGGTAACTCTTGCCAGAACATCAACCAGCAAGATGATAATAGTAGTGAGGGAGATGCAGGGGAGTTGGTTGAGGTTTGTTAAAATGTCAACTGATAACGCAAGTTTTGATTTGTAATTGTTCAATAAAAATGAATGGATTTTTTTATGGATTTGGAGGTTTTTTTACTCAAAACGAATGACTGATAGATTCAGCACCCCTAAAAACCCCGAGTTAGCCATCTCAAAAGACACTTTGGTAGAATTTTTTTTTTTCCACCATTTTTACCCAGGCCCTCTGGGCACCCCAACTTTGATGGCTCTCGATTCCCAGAGGATTTGGCCCTGGATAAATTGGGAAGTGTAACTAGACACCTATAGGAACACATGGTAAAAAAAATAAGCTATTTGTAATAAATTATTTCAGGAAATGTCAAAAAAAATACGTAACTTTCCCTTACTATAGGTAAATAAGAAATCGTATTAAATACATGGATTCATGTCTATAATAACGTAAATAATTTCTCATAAATATTCCATAAACTTAAAACAAAGAATTATAACTTAACTAATGTCTCAGACCAAATGCAGAAATACAAATTACGGCTTCTAAAAATGAACTATAAGCTATGAACTATGAGCTATGAAGTGGTGTGGAGGCTTGGAGCAGCTTTTAAAGTCTCTTACTCACCTATGATTCTCAGACAGCAGGCCACATCTCCTCCATTTTGACCAGTAAGGGCCACTTCACCTTCCACGACCCAAAGCACCCTGCCTCACCAGCTCCACTCCCTCCTCCCCTCTGCCCAGGACCCAATGGTAACCTGTGGGGGGGTGGCGAGGCTACAGTAGAACCCCCCCAGGATTATTCTATTACAGGCCCTTATCCACAGGGCCACAGGCCCTTATCTATTACAGGCCACACACCAAGCTATTACGGGACAAACCTCTAGCATTACAGGACACACTCCTGGCTACTACAGGACCCACCCCTAGCTTTGACAGACAGCACCCCTTGCTATAACAGGACATAGCTATTACAAGACACACCCCTTGCTATTACAGGCCACACTCCTTGCTGTAACAGGACACACCCCTTGCTACTGGATGGACGTTGCTTCTCCTTTTCCTCCGGCTTTGTGCGGGTTGGTCTCCCTGACCAACCAGCCTGTCTCAGCAGTGAAGAACAGACAGACAGAGCAGTCTGTAAACACAGCCCAACATGTTGACTCTGCTGCATCCAAGCAGCTCAGAAGTATTCATAAGCTCGCTATCCAGATCCATCAACCGGGAAAAATCGTTTGGTTTGCATTTATGTTAAAGGCATCATAAAGTCACATTCATACACAACATAAACACTATCCACCCCCTCACAGCGCTAGATGTAGCCATACTTTGGAGATCAACATGTTATCAAGCACTTTGGAAGTAGGAGACAAGGCGCTTCTTTACCCAGTGTAAACAGACAGAATAATTTATTTCAGTCTCAGTTCGGAGTTTGGACATGACTGCAACAGTTGATGAAAACACCATGCAGTCTACACAACAGAAACTCGCTTCCTCCTCTTCATGGTCCTCCTCCCCTCCTCCACGCTTTATCTCACTTAATGAGGAAGTTGAGAGAGAGAGAGAGAGAGAGAGAGAGAGAGAGAGAGAGAGAGAGAGAGAGAGAGAGAGAGAGAGAGAGGAGAGTGAGAGAGAGGAGAGAGAGAGAGAGAGAGAGAGAGAGAGAGAGAGAGCGCTTACCAGTTACAGGGCCAAGTGATTGCATCCACTGCATTAACTGTATCTGAAGTGTTTGTGTGTTAATGAGAAAAATGTTTTTTTCCCAAATTAACTGATGTTAACAGAAATTAGTTGTTTATTCTTGCGGTACTGTGGAGAGCATGTCAATAAATGGTTAGTGATGGCAGTGGTGAAGTATTCTGCCTCTTCTCAATACTTATACTAATCACTAAAAACGACTCATAATTTAAAATCACAATTCATAATTATCTGGAGCATAAACACATGTTTGAGGATCTCATTTACATTCTAATTGAAAGATGAAGACATGTGCTCTGGGCGAGGTAAACAATGTGCCAGGTAAACAGTTGTGCCCAGTGGTTGGTTGTCAGAAGAAAAGAGGCCTGACAGCCAAGGACCCCCTGCTACCCCCTGCTAAGGTCCCATTGTGTATTGTTACGGTTGCCGTCAAATGTGCATTTGCTGTTGACTGATTCTGTATGCAAATCCAGCTGGATGATTCCCTTTCGACGATTGGTTCCTCCCCCTACTTCCTGGATTCCACCGAAGCTACCAATCGGGAGTCTCCAATCAAGCCAGCTGCACATAAATAGCGTGTGTGGCCACAGACCGGGCGGCTGCGAACCAGTGAGCAGTCAGCCTCTTTATTGGTGCCTATTTTTTGTGGTTGTTTAGGGTATGAGAGTGTTGATATCATTGTAATGCCTGGCTGCGATAAAGTGGTTTCAGCCAGTGATTTTATTAACCTGTGTAGCCTCCCTTTCTTATAATTCCGTGTGCATGTGCACTCTCTTCAGTCAATTAAACCCCGGATTTTGACCTGAATCTGTCCATTGTCACCTATCCAATTCATTTATCATCCCAATCACATGTTACTGCTCTTAAAACGAGCTGGGTCGTAACACTGAAAATGGATGCTCCTCTTTAAAGAAGTTTGGTTGTCTCAGTCCCCTCACGGTCTCGGTCCCCTCACGGTCTCAGTCCCCTCACGGTCTCAGTCCCCCCTTAAACGCCTCAGTCCCCCCACTCAGGGCCTCCAGTCCCCCCTCACCGGTCTCAGGCCCCCCCCTCTAGCCATTGTCGCCTCAGTCCCCCCCTCACAGCGGGCAGAGGTGGCCCTCAGTCCCCTCACGGCCTCTTTCAGTCTGTCCCCTCCCGGTCTCTCTCAGTCCGTCCCCTCCCGGTCTCAGTCAGTCCCCTCACGGTCTCAGTCCCCTTACTGTCTTTAGTATATTCTTATCCACTCTTTACACAAAAAAAATATAAAAACGGTGACTAAGTCCTCAACCCAGCCAAGAAGAGCTAACACCTTCTCTTCATAAGACTACTGGACAATGGACGTGCAAGGCCAACCTCGGGTGAACATGAACAAACTGACAAACTTAAACCTTTCTTGGGAATTGTACATTTTCCGATGATGGTTCGCCTAGCTGGCAATGTTAAAATTAATCCACAGCCAGCAAGGCTGCATCCACAGCCAGCTGGGCTACAACCACAGCCAGCCGGGCTTCATTCTCAGCTAACAGGGCTACAGCCACGGCAAGCCAGGCTACAACCACTACCAGCCAGGCTACAACCACTGCCAGCCAGTGGCACACGACGAGAGTGGGCATTTTGGTGTCAGGAAAACGTATCTAAATATATTGAAGCAGTTCTTTTGGCCGCGAGTAAAAAGAGATGTTGCCGCATACATAAAAACCTGCCATGTATGCCAATTAACGGGCAAGCCGAATCAGTGTGTGAAGTCTGCTCCTCTGCAACCGATTCCTACCAACCATTTGATTGTGGACTGTGTCGGCCTGTTGCCGAGCGCTAAATCTGGCTGTAAATATTTATACTCTCTCATACCCGCTGAGATCCATTTCAACTAAAGCCGTGGTGAAGGCACTGACTCAGTTCATTTCAGTTTTTGGTATCCCAAAGGTTATTCAGGGTCAAATTTTTCTTCCCACATGTTTGGTCAAGTGTTGAGATCCTTGCGCATTAAGCACAATCAGTCATCGGCGTACCACGCGCAGAGTCAGGGTGCGTTGGAGAGATTTCATCAGACTCTCAAGTCTCTCCTGCGTGCGTATTGCACTGAGCTGGATCGAGACTGCGAAGAGGGGCTCCCATGGCTGATGTTGGCTGCTATAGAGGCTGTACA
>OLKM01002926.1:0-49848 GCA_900291075.1 Melanogrammus aeglefinus | reverse complement strand
CCAGTCGGCCGGTGGCAGTCTAACCTCGGTCAGAGTTTGCGTTTGTTCCCTTTCCGCTCGGCGCAGCGTGCGGAAGCCCTCGGGTTCTCGTCTCTGGGGCCGTTTCACATGCTTCAAGTCGGGACTTGGTCGGCCGTGCGGCGAGAGTAGACGTCGTCGCGTTACTCTATGGCTGTGTGCATCTATTACGATTATGACGCGGCGGTGCCGTAGAGAATCAGCGCGGCTGTGTGGGAAGGGTGAAGAGGGCGGGAGCCAAGGTGGACGATGCGTTTCTTTATTACTTTCCCTCCTGCGATGTCTTCTGTGGGGGCCAACAACAACGAGCCGAGAGCATCTTCAGAACCGAAGCTGACCATTTATCCGCTGCCAAGAGTTTCTTTCCAAAACGTCCAAAACGTCTGCTCAAAAATAAACATGCTGGTTTTATTTTTCTACCTGGTGTGTGCGTGTCTATTGGAATAATTCATCGGTTACGGGTACAATTTCCCCTGTGTTTTTTCATGTGTCGGGACTAAATCGGGCACGAGACTTAGCCCGCCCCACCCGCTGTTATGGAAAGGGAAAATTATGTGCATCTCGCGGCAAGGCGCCAGAACTAAGCTGCTTTGTGTCGTCGGGAGTGGTCGTGGCCGGTGTGGTTTCACTGCTTCCCTCTCTCCCGACTTGTCTCCGACGAGAGGCAACGGACCGTCGGGCACAAGCGGGCCGTCGGCGTCTGGTCGTGTCGGGGCGGTGTGTCAGGGGCTTTAGAAACCCTGGGAGTACGGAGGAGTGGATTATGTAGGTCAACTGCCCCGCAACCTATCAGAAAGTGCGTACCACTAGTTCTTTGTGACTATTTTCTATTTCTATTTGACTATTATATTTACTATTTCAAGTGCGATTCGAGTGTGTGCATTCAGGCGAAGCGACAGCTTCAAGTGCGGCTGGAAAAGTTGTGTCGTGATAGTGTTTGCCAGACATGGTTGCCCAACCTACCTTATCATTTGACAAGTAGGTTCCCCCTTTGTGAGTGAGTTGTTCGAAAATTTCACTTCGACCGTTTGCTCGGTGCAGTCTCAACTCTGCTTACCACCCTCGAATCAAAAGCAACAGGAACGGAAAGGTCACTTCAAAAACTGCCTACGCGCCTACGTTTGGGGACGAGCACACATCGTGGGATAAGATTGTCCCAAATCTGGCTTTTGCACTGCATACAGCCCTCGATGAGAGCACAGGACTTATGGCCCAAATTGCCAATGTTTCACCCTTACTTCACAACCACGTAGCCCTCGATCCACTACCACTACAATTAATCCCTACCACTTTCACCCTCGAAATGAAGCCACAAGGGGTGGGCTTGTATCTTCCCCTGGGGATTGGGCACCACTTGCTACGTCACTGCATGCGTTACGTTCGGGCACGTAAGCGACTACGTAGTTACTAGGGGTGGTAAAATTCTGTTTCATCACTTTATACGGATATTTAAATCGATTTCACTTGGACAACAATACGATATTTGCCGATATCCAAAAGTCTGTCACGTACGATTTCGATTCAATTCAATAAACCCACATCAACTTAATTTACAAATTTCATCATTTGATTCTTGGTTCTGTCTCGATATTTAAAAACAAAAACTTCCATTTTTAATTACAAATAATAAAGTGCCAGATTTGCATTTAAGTGCAAAAGGTATTTTATGGCTTTAAATTAAAAAAGCTTGTAATGATCTATTCATTGATGAACATAGACCATTCCAAATCTATGTGTGTGGATATTTTTGCTACTAAAACAAAACATCCCTCAGTATAAATCTTTGCTGGTTTAACTAAGCCGTCCGTGTTGCCAGATTTAGCAAATTTTCCCTACCCAATTTGGCTACTTTTAATTACGTTTCGGCTTGGAAAAACGGGACATATTCCCAATCTGTCAACTCAAAGCCGAAAACTAACCGTCATTCGTGCTCACACATGTTGCTCGGTGTAGCTATGCTTGCTGCTTGCCCGTTTAACTACAAGATGGATACGAGCGGCTGCGCACTTGTGCAGAAATTTTTACTTTCACCCAGAACTCCAGCCGCGCAAGGAGATGTCAGAATACAAGCGCATAATACAGCGCATATTGCACCGATGTTTGGCCGTTGCCATCCGATGCAGCGTTGGCATCGTTTGCCCAACTCAATCGATGTATCCATCTACATTGCATGATCGTTACACCCCTAGTATTACGTTACGTCCTACGTCCGTGGGGCCGCCATGTCGTTTGCTATGGTTATGCCAAATGTACGCAAAGCATTCTGGGAAATTTTCTTCTGGCCCTCCCTCGTCGAGTCAGCATCTAAGATCTCGCTCTGAAGGGCAGAGTTGTATACCCCTCCCCGTCGTTTATTCTCCATGACCTACTAGTCAAGTAGCAAGATGTCAAAAAAGGCCTTAGTTTTTGAGATACCCCCACCCGACTTAGAACTAAACGCAAAACCCATGTTCGTTCTTATCTTTAAGGGTCTCCCATTAATGAACATGGAGTGGTTTGCGAAACTTTTCTTTTAGGGGGAAATGTGTTTTTGGGCTTATTCTTTAGATCTCCTCCCAATCCCCTGAAAAAGCAAATCTGAATAGGGCAAAGGTGACCAAAAAGCCTATAACATGAGAATGCTCACTCTTATCTCGATCAGAATTGCTGAGGTATGAACCAGGTGTCTACCCTACATCACCAAAAAGTCAGAATGTAATTTACCAAAAGGAATACTGAATAACAGTCCTTTAACATAACTTTAGTTTAGGCGGAAATTGTACTTTCTTAGTGAGGACTTCTTTACTTTCTCTCATTTACCAAAAAAACCCATACATTTATGTCAAATAGCTGCTACTCCATCACCTAGGATGCTATTAAACAAGCTAACAAGGTTGTTGAAGATATCTTTGGTAGCGTGAGTTGCATAGAAAATTGAGCCACCCTCACTGCTTCTCTGTCTGAGATTGACATGATGATTAACACAGCTACTTCAATCCGGGATTGAGGGCAATCTTATATTGCTGAGCAATAAGCACAATGCCATATTCAATCACACATGATGTATGCGGCAGGGGCAACATAAAGCCATGTAATAAATAATGGAAATATTAATTTATGATTTCAGAAGTAATATATGTTTTATCCAAAGGTGCACAGAGAATTGCAGGGGCCTAAATACAGAGAGCCAATCACAAATAGATTATTGAGATTTAGTAGTTACTTTGAGCAGTAAACTTGAAGCCAATTCAGTTCAACCAATGACAGCAGGGGAAACTGTGGTTTGTTAGCTAAATAAGCTGTTAGCTAAATCATTACACCTGGCTGTCCAAGAGGAGATATATGCACTGATCTAACCAGGAAAATCTAACCAAGGACCACCAATAAGATGACCGATAATGGGTAAGACACAAATTTATACAAATGTAATACTACTCTTTTTGAAAAGTTTAAATTTGAGGCCTATTTTATGTTACCAAGAACATGAGTAAAATTAATAGTTATATTTTTCACAGTTCACAGTAAAAATGGATCCAACAGAGATGGCAAGCAATGCACAACTTGATGACAAGTTGTGCTTAATATGTGAAAAGCCTCTAGAAGGAGATAAGAAGAATCCATATGTCAGGAAACCTACCTTAGAAGGACTCACAACAATATTGAAGGTTGCTCAGGAACGTGGTGATGAAGTCCATGAGAGGATATCCCCCCACTCGGATGACATCTTGTCCTTTAAGTTTAAAGCTTCATATCACAAGTCATGCAGGGCTAGTTATTCTAGTTCGAGTCACTATCAGCGTACTGCCATTGAGCAAGAACCAGCCAAGGGGCAATATCAGAGCAAAAGACTGACCAGAGAGCCAGGATTTGACATCCGCAGCCAGTGCTTCATTTGCAGCCAGAAAGCCACAAAGAAAGAAGGCCTGACCCCTATAAGCACTGGTACAGGAGAAAGCACAAGGTCAAAGGTCCTCGATGCAGCCGCAGAGAGGTTTGATGAGAAAATTCATCTTCGCATGCTGAATCATGTCGACCTATTTGCGTATGATGCAAAGTACCACAAGAGCTGCCTAGGACACTACATTTCAAAAAATAACATCACAGCAGCCAGAAACAAACATCTTTCAGAAAATAAATTAAATGAACATGAAAAAGCTTTCATTGAGCTAACTGAAGAATTAAGTAAGACCTTGTTTTCCAAGAAGATGACAGTTACCACACTAAGTCCTCTAACTCAGACCTATGTGGGAAAAATAAGCACTACTGAAGAACCTGCGAAGTATCCAGCTTGGAGACTCAAAGCAAAGTTGAACCAACATTATGGAGAGAAACTTATCTTCATTGAACGTCCTGGAAAATCAGATCTGATCTGTTCTGGTGCAATTACAGTTGGTCAAGCAATGAAAGAAGCGGCTCTTCTCAGAGAAAAAGTTACAGAAGATAGGGAGACATTGCCGCCACAGAGAAGAGAGTCTCTAACTGATACACAAATCCTACACCAGGCTGCAGGTATATTAAGGAAAGCTATGGAAAATTTAGAGCATGAGCCTCAATTCTACATAAGCAGTGATAAGATGTCCCCAGTCGAGTGCAGTAAATATGTACCAGACATTTTATATGATTTTGTGAACTGGTGTGTTAGTCCACATGCATTTAAAAAAGTGCTGACCTGTAATGATGACCCAGCGACAAAAGATAACATACGTGTTATAACATTTTGTCATGAACTAATTGCCCAGTGCTGCAACATCCGTACACCTATCACACTTGGACTGGGCGTCATGATCCATCATGAGTTTGGGAGCAAGGCCATTATCAACAAGCTACACACAATGGGTCATTGTGTCTCTTACACTGAAGTGCGGCAGTTTCTCACATCTGTAGCAGCAGATCAATTGCAGAGGAGCAAAGGCGTTTACATCCCAAATGGCCTGTCAAGTACAACAGATCATGGCATAATTGATGCTGCTATTGACAACTTTGACCAGAATGAAGAGACACTGGATGGAAAGAATACCACACATGCCATGGCAATGGTTGTGTACAGAAGAGGTGATGTTACTACAGTACACAACCCCATCAAGAGAATTCCAGAAAGATCTCTCACAGCTCTAAACTGTGATTTGGACATTGAAGAAGTTCATAGGTAAATGTTGTTGTCAAATTGTTATCTATTTACTGACACATATCACAAAAATGAATATAAATAAATAAAGATTATATTATTATTAAAGCAAATTTTAGTTTTATTAATGTCAAAATGTAATATTTTTCATTGTCCTTGTTATTTCATGTCATATGTATCGGATGCTAAGATCCTTTCCTTCTGATTTCAGGTACATCAAGCCACCAAGGCGACCTGAACCTCCGGCGGTTCAGCCACAACTCCTCAAGTCAGACCAAACCAAAGCTCAAGGAGCAGAGGACCAAGACTTGCTTTGGAAGGTGAGCCGTATCGCGAAAGAGAGAGAGCAGAGGATTCCTGGATGGTCTGCTTTCAATGCATACATATCGATGTCAGACATCCCAGTAGCCACGGACTTACTATATATGCCCTTCATAAGAGCTTCACCATCTGACCTGTCCACCATATACACATCCCTCTTGCAGCTGACAAAGCTTGCTGAAGAACTTGGACAGAGCCACATTCTTGTTACTGCTGATCTTGCCATCTACAGCAAAGCGCAACAGATTATATGGAGTAAACCTGAGACTTTAGATGGGAAGGTTACAATGAGAATGGGAGGCATGCACATAACCATGGCCTTTCTGGCAAGCATTGGAAAGGTTTTTGCTGACGGTGGTCTCTTTGACATCATAACTGAGTCTGGTGTGTATGCTGAGGCATCAGCTCGACAGATGCTTCAGGGGAAACAACTCGCAAGAGGTGTTAGGTGCATCAAACTCGTATCAGAGGCTCTGTTTAGGCTCTTTTGGACAGCGATGGCATCCTGGCTTGACAAGCAAGGCCAAAGTCTAATGACTGATGCACAAGAACAACTTCTGCAAGATATTCAGCATGCCTTCCATGGCAATGATAAGGCCTCTGCCATGAACCTCTTAAAAGAATTGGAGACCAGCCTTCCTGATCTGAAGACTAAAATACAGCAGTTTTCAGAGAGTGGAATTCAATCAGAAACTTTCAAAGTACCGTATTGGTCCGAATATAAGACGGCCTTTTTTCCCCTCGAAATAGGTCCAAAAAAGTCGGGTCGTCTTATATTCGGGGTCTAGTATGCAGAGCGCAGTTTCTCTTCTTCGGCGCTCCCTTTAAATGTCAATACACATTCGCGGGCACAGATGGCGGCCAAAAAATTCCTTTCGGACGGAGGGAAAGAGGCGTCCTTAACAACCAGCCCCGTTACCGGTGTTTTTAAAGATGGAAAGACAGGCTGACCATTTTAGAGACAAGTGGCTCAAAAAGTGGGCCAGGTCAATAAAACAACAGCGGAGGGAGCTATGATGGCCAATTTCAAGATAATGGTTCTCAATAAGGCAGAGTCATCTAACAACTGCCAAGCTGCCAAGAAATTCGGGGTCACTGAGTGTAATTTAAGAAGATGGCGAGCAGAAAAACAACGTCTAAAAGATGCTAACAGTCAGCGAAAATCCTTCCGTGGTCCTCAAAGTGGTCATTTCATTGAGGTTGACCGGAGGGTTTTTGAATATGTCAGGGAAAAAAGAAGTGAGGGAATGCCCATTACCAGAGCGGTCATCCAGCTTAAGGCCCTGGAAATCGCCAGAGAGCTCAACATCACTGGATTTAAAGCCAGCCTCGGCTGGTGTCGTAGGATGATGCGGCGTAATGGACTGTCACTTAGACGGAGAACGAGTTTGGCCCAACACCTGCCGTCAGACTTCCGGAGAGAAGCTGCTTTTCGTTTTCAGCGCTTTGTTATCAACCTGAGGAAGAAGCACTCCTACCCGCTGGATCAGATCGGCAATGCTGATCAGACACCCGTTTATTTCGACATGCCAACATCGGTGACTGTCAATAGAAAGGGAGAAACGTTTGTGTTGGTAAAATCAACGGGCAACGAGAAGAGCCGCGTCACTGTCATGTTGACATGTCTCGCTGATGGCAGCAAACTCCCCCCGTATGTCATTCTTAAGCGAAAGACAGTGCCAAAGGACCCAATGCCAGCTGGCATTATTGTGCGCGCCCAGGAGAAGGGCTGGATGGAGTCGGGGCTTGTAGTGGACTGGCTAAAGGTTGTGTGGGGCGCACGCTACGGGGGACTGAGGAAGAGGAGGAACATGCTCGTTCTGGATGCGTTCCGCGGACATCTGACTGAGCCCGTGAAAAGTCAGGTGCGAGCAATGAACGGGGATCTTGTGATCATACCAGGGGGAATGACAAGCCAGCTACAGGTGTTGGACGTAGTTGTGAACAAGCCTTTCAAGGATAACCTGCGAAAAAAATACACAGAGTGGCTCCTGTCTGGCAACCACGCACTCACACCGACCGGGAAAATACAGAAGCCGTCAGTCCGTCTACTGTGTGAATGGATCCTGCATGCATGGGATGCTATTCCCTCACAGAGCATCATCGATGGCTTTAAAAAAATGTTGCATCTCAAAATGCATTGGACCGGCAGCGAGGATGACGTGCTTTGGGAGGAGCCGGTGGAAGCGGAGCCGCTGGGGAGCGATGACAGCGAGAGCGAACACAGCGGGGCAGAGGACGTGTGTGAAGGATAGAGAGACATCGGAGGAGAAGTTTGGCGAATTTTTGTTAAGTTTAGTTAAATGTGTGGCCTGGAATTTTCTGTTATTTTAAAAAATTTTCACAATGTTGCTTTATTATTGCTTGATATTAATTTTGAATCATACTGTACATAGTTTGCCTTTGTGTTCATTCACTGTGTTTTTAATATTGTTATTTTAAAATAAAATGAAGTTCTTTGTTCGGCAAATCTAGGTCTGCAAATCTTTTTTTCTAAATGTTTGTGTTGAAAAACGGGGGGTCGTCTTATAATCAGGGTCGTCTTATATTCGGACCAATACGGTACTGGCTACATTTCATCGAAGGGGCTGATCTCTTACTCAGAATGCTACGTTCAGAGCGTGACGCTAACTTTGAACTTCATCTCAACTGCATGTCAGAAGCAATACCATGGTTCCGGGCTGCTGGCAGGACAAACTACTCCAAGTACATGCCAGTGTACATAGCTGAAATGAAAGCCCTTTAAAATAGCCAACCAGATTCATACAAATTCCTCATGGAAGGAGGGTTTGTTGTGCGACACACACAGGAGCGAAAATTCAACAGTGTTGCCACTGATCAAGCACTGGAACAAACGATAAATAAAGAAGGAAAGAGTCAAGGAGGCATTGTGGGCTTCACACACCGAAAGGGAGCTCTGACGAGATGGCTCATCACAAGGCATGTCACCAGTGAATATGCTGAAGCCATGAATGGATGTTGTGATGGAGTGGCACATGCACAGAAATCCCACAAAGAGCACGGAGCAGCCCGCATGGACAGGGATGAGAGGGAGATTCTACAGATTATGGAGTATGTGCAAGACAGGCAGAACCCATTTGATTTAAATACTGTTCCAGATGAGCTAATTAACATCGCAAGTGGACAAGTAGCATCACAAAAGGTGGCAAAAGATCTCTCAAGCTTTCTGGAAGATGGAGAAACACGAAATGCAGCTTTCATCGATGAGCGACTGAAGAGTGAAACAACCAAAAGTTTCTGGGACTCAGAAAAAAGACAGAAACTGGCAACATTTGGAGATATGAAAGCAAGCCTTGCAAGTAGTAAAACAAATAAAGTTCACCTGAATTCAGATGTGCTCTTCAGGAGACTCCTGGCAGTTTCAAAACAAAGAGACGTGTCATTGGAGATGGTTATGTGTCACGAACTGGCTGCTGTCCCACCCTCTCTCTTCTATGATGATGGCGGAATGAGAAAGACCACTAAAGCAGACCTTTCAAAGAAACTGGAGTCTGTTGTAGAAGTGGTGCAGGAGCTGCCTGACAGCACAGATAAATCTGCATATGTAATTGATGGCATGGCTATGCTTCAAAGTCTCCATGATTCTGCATTTCAGACATTCAGTGACCTAGCGGAATGTATCCTGAAGAAGATCTTGTACCTTTTGAAAAGAGGACAGGAAATGAAATATGTGGTCATGGTATTTGACAGGTATGACAACCCACTGTCAATCAAAGGCCTGGAGAGGAAAAGGAGAGGTGCAACTGATGGAAGACCAACACATGCCATCACTGGCAACACAAATGTTCCAAACTACAGGAAGTACCTGCAGAGTAGTGGAAACAAGACTGCTCTGTGCATGTTCGTGAGCAACTACATCATCACTGCAGGCCCACAGAGACTACACTCTGACGACTCCATCATCTTGGCAGGTGGATTTGATAAAGGTGAGGAGGTGAAGAGCATATGCAATGCAGGAGTGAGCAGTCTGACATCTTTGTACAGTGATCAAGAGGAGGCGGACACAAGAATGGTGCTACATGCTATAGATCTTGCACAGTCTTATCCTCGCATCATTGTGCGATGTGATGACACAGATGTGGAAGTACTGCTCATTTATTATGCAAGCAAAGGCATGTTTGGCTCATCTACAGTGTTCATGCATTCAGGGCATGGAATGAAGGAGAGATATGTTCCCATCAATACCATATCTGAGAAAATTGGAAAAGACCTGTCCAGTTGTCTACCAGCCTGTCATGCACTCACTGGCTGTGACACCACCAGTAGTTTGTACAGGATTGGAAAAAGTACAGCCTTCAACAAACTGAAGTCTCATCTCAGTGAACTCAAAGATCTGGCCCATGTTGGAGTGTCTGCAAGCTTGGAAAAGTCCCTTCCAGTAGCAAGAGAGTATGCACTTCGACTTTGCGGCAAAAAGAAAAAAGAAAATGGACGAATGTGCACCAACTTGGATGAACTGAGGTTCATAATTGCATCAACAACAGATGCAGCCTCTGCAAATCTTCCACCAACAGAGGATGCATTTGAACAACATGTACGAAGAGCAATGTACCAGACAGCGATATGGTGCCACAGTCACATCCCTAAACCCACGTTGTGGAGTCCTATTGACAACGGATGGATTGTCAGAGATGGAGCCATTGAAGCAGTCCTATTTAAGAAACCCCCCGCACCTACAGAGGTGAGAGACATAACTCATTTGTACTGCAAAGATGAAAATTGTAGAGAGTGGAAAGTGCCAGTGCCTCTCTGTTGGCCTTCCCTGTACGGAGTTCTGCAACTGCTGTGCAGAATGTCAAAATGTGTCACCAAATGTGTATGAAGAAGACAGTGAAGAGCCTAATATTGACTGAAACACACACACACACACACACACAAAGAAAAATATGTTTTGTTTGTTTTACATTTGATTTTCCTCTTTGTGTTTCTCTGAAATGGCATTAAGGCACGTTTGAGATTTATTATTATTATTATTATTATTATTATTATTATTATTATTATTTTTACCCTTAGTATTATTATTACCCACTATAATTTTTGTTTGTATTTTATCAACATGACATTGAGATAGGAGATGCTGATTTAAATGGTTCAATAAAACTCAGAAGTCTATGTATGCCTTGTATTTCTGTCTTTGTTTCATAGACCTTAAATGTAGTTACCCTATTAGGTTACTCACATTCTGAGTGTACAAGCACCTGGACTTTCTTTAGCAAAATATAATGACCATCATCAACTTAGTTTACAGTACCGTATGTCAACTATCTTCCATTAAGTTACTTAATTTGACTATCTCAGAGAATGGTATTTTTGAAGAAGTCTGATTTGCAATAAAACTGTCCAAGATCTCTCCACACAATCACTGGCTGTTGTTTAACAGCATCTTTGGCAAAGCAGTAACAGCTTACTTGACATAAATCTAAATGTTTTCATGACAAATGCAATAAGGTAAAGGAGTCCACCACAAAAGTACAGTTCCGCCTAAACAATGGTATGTTTAAAGGACTATGTATCAGTGTTTCTTCAGGTAAATTACATTCTGACTATTTGGTGATGTAGGGTAGACACCTGGTTCATACCTCAGCAGTTCTGATAGAGATAAGAGTGGGCATTCTCATGTTATAGGCTTTTTTGTCAACTTTGTCCTATTCGGATTAGCCTTTTTCAGAGATTGGGATAGGTCTAAAGAATAGCTCAAAACCACATTTTTCCCCCAAAAGAAAACTTCGCAACACTCCATTTCATTAATGGGGGACCCTAAAGATAAGAAAAAAGATGGTTGCGTTTAGTTCTAAGTTGGGTGGGGGTATCTCAAAACCTGAGGGCTTCTGCTGCTAGACTATACATGCAAAGAGCAATTGGGACACCACTACCCTCGCGGGAACGCGTGCAATTTAGGGATAGGGTTTAATAGTAGGGCTAGGGGGTGTATTGGGACTCGCCCTTAGTTCCTCCATGATGCTGTATGGTCGGGAGCTGGACACCCCTCAGTTTTGGCTCATATCACAACGTAAAGGTGGTTAAGGTTTGTTAAAAAAAAGGAAAAAAATAGTTTTTGTTACTCGAAAAGACCTGAAAAAATGAAAATGGGAGTTAACTATATAATTTTCTGCCTTTTATTTTGGGTTGTAGAATGTTTGCCTTATACTCTGTCTGCTGATATGAATGTCCGTGCTCTGAGCATTATTTCTTGCCCTGTGCTGTGTAAATAATGGCTAACTTTCCATGGAGTAATGTGTTACAAAACTCCAAGTGTAGCTTGGTTGCTTCTTCTGCTGTGTACGGCTGGGGACAGCCTTATTATAAACAGGGGGGAATATGTAACAGTCAGGTCTATAACATGTAGCGCCATTAGGTGTACTAGGTGTAGGCCTACTGTCTACTTGTAGTAGACAAATGTGGGTACTTTGCCTAAAAGTTCAAGAACTGTAGCTTTTAAAAAAAAATGTAGTTTTCGGTGCTGAAGAAAAATGTGCTACAACCATACCCGGTTTCCCCTACAGTTTAGATTGTATTTGTACAAATAGGTTCTAGGTTCTAAATAACTACCATATGCACCTTTTATACCGGAGCCATGGGGAGAAATGTTTTGGGAAAATAAAAAATAAATGTTTGTGGAAAAAAAAAAGGATTTGTTTGTGGTCGTTTGATAATTTAACAGGAATCTTAGAATCTTAGATAATCACATTGTTAAAGAAATTCAATAACTCTAATTTTCTTAAATAGAGATCTAGGAATATGAAACCATATTGATTCTGGTTGTGACAAATATTTTCAGCAATTTAATCTTCCCAAACATTGATTCCAAATCCAATGCTTTTTTACCCTCATCATATTATTTAACTAATTGAGATTTTTTGATATAATAGGTTTTATTTTTAGGGGAGCAAAAATAATATAAATATATCAGATTGTATTTAATGGCGAGAAAACCACCAATATACCCAATTTTCAGTGTTAGGAGGGGTTGTTCTGAAGGAATTACATCTAGCGTTGGGCCAGCCCTGAAACTAGCCAAGTCCAGAAGAGAAACTATAGCTGCTTTCACGCTGCATGCATTAGGTGCAAATCCTGCTATTCTCCTCCTATTCTCCTACCCCTGAAGTAGTATTTTCTCCTTAGGAAATGTAAATTACCTTATATGTGAATGAGGAGTAGAAAGTCGGTATTTCTCACACCACTAAGGTAGGCGTGTTGATGACGCTTCGGTCTGTATTTGCATGTCATTGAGTTGCCACCTGAATAATAATCAGCCTGTTGCCCTTTGTTCGCTGAATGGTTAAAAAATGTTTAAATGTTGGCACTGATTTTAAGAGTCATTCGTGGTGAACGCTAAGAGATATGTCTTCATAACCCTTAAAGTACACATCATACAATAATTGACAATAAATGAGTTCACAGCTGCAGGCATATAGAACATTTACAACAGTTAGCTGAAAAGGAAAGACCCACATAAGCCTCCTCTACCGAGTATGTTCCTCTCCAACGCAAGATCTCTGACCCACAAAATGGACGAGCTGGAACTACTCGCCAACGGTAACCGCTATGTACGAGACTGTTGCGTGTCTGTAATATCTGAGACATGGCTTCACCCGTCGATCCCGGACGCAGCCGTACAGCTGGGGGGGCGCACCGTCCGCTGGGATCGCAACAAAGACTCCGGTAAGAGCAGAGGAGGTGGTTTGTGCATCTTTATACACAACAGCTGGTCTATAAACACAACAACTATAGACACACACTGCTCCCCGGACTTAGAGTACATTACAGTTAAATGTCGCCCATTTTTTCTGCCCAGAGAGTTAACAGTAGTGCTAATCACGGCTGTTTACATTCCTCCCGATGCCAACGTTGGCATAGCTCTCTCTCTACTGCTAAAAGCCATAAACACTCAGCAGCGTGCTCACCCCGACGGTGTTCACATCATAGCTGGTGATTTTAATCAGGCAAACTTAAAGTCTGTCCTGCCGAAGTTTTATCAGCACGTGAAGTGTCCGACCAGAGGGAAAAACACATTGGACCATGTTTACACTAACATTAAACATGCTTACAGAGCCATACCACTACCTCACTTAGGCCAGTCAGACCACCTCTCTCTGCTCCTTACCCCAGCATACACCCCTCTCAGGAGAAGTGCACCACTACAGACCAAAAACCATCACCACGTGGCCTCAGGATGCACTTTCCCAACTACAAGACTGTTTCCTACACACCGAGTGGGATGTTTTTAAACACCAGGACCTGGCTGTCCACACAGAATCTGTACTTTCCTACATCAAGTACTGCGTGGGAAACGTCACAGTGGACAAACGCATTCGTGTGTTCTCCCCAACCAGAAGCCTGGATTGACCAGCCAGGTCCGGACGCTCCTCAAGGTCCGCAACGCCGCCTTCAGGTCTGGAGACAGAGAGCAGTACAGCGCTGCTAGAGCCGACCTGAGGAGGGGAATTAAGAAGGCAAAGGCGGACTACAGGAGGAAAATAGAGGATCACCTCTCTGAAAACAACCCACGGCAGGTGTGGCAAGGCATTCAACAGTTGACAAACTACAGGGGACGCAACACAACAACTGTGAACTCAAGTATCTCGCTGGCAGAAGAACTGAACTTCTTCTTTGCCCGCTTCGAGACATCAAGGACATCACAGACCTCAGCTTCATCTCCACCCCAGCCCCCACCAGTTCACAGCACCCACTCACTGACTGTACAGGTGCAGGATGTGAGACGTGTGCTTAGTGGAGTCAACCCCAGGAAAGCTGCCGGACCAGACGGACTTCCTGGGAAGGTCCTCAAGGTCTTCACAACAATTTTCAACCTCTCCCTGACACAGGCCATCATCCCAGCCTGTCTGAAGTCCTCCACCATCATCCCCGTACCCAAGAAATCAGCACCGGACACTCTGAATGACTACCGGCCAGTAGCACTCACACCCATCATTATGAAGTGCTTCGAGCGGCTGGTCCTACACCACATTAAAGCCTACCTCCCCCCCTACCTTAGATCCTCACCAGTTCGCTTATAGAGCGAACAGATCCACCGAGGACGCCATTGCCATTAGGCCCTTCATGCTGCGCTGAGTCACCTGGAACACCGGGAGAGCTACGTCAGGATGCTCTTCATTGACTACAGCTCAGCCTTCAACACCATCATCCCGGCTATCCTGGTCTGCAAACTGTCAGCTCTGGGTCTCGACCCGCTCACCTGTTCCTGGATTAGTGACTTCCTCACAAATCGACCCCCAGAAGGTGAAACTCGGTCCCCACTTCTCCTCCACCCGCACCCTCAGCACAGGCTCTCCACAGGGGTGTGTGCTGAGCCCACTCCTGTACTCTCTGTACACCTTCGACTGCAGTCCCACCCACCCCAGCAACACCATAGTGAAGTTCGCGGACGACACAACGGTGTTGGGACTGATCTCAGAGGGAGACGAGTCTGCCTACAGGGATGAGATCCTGAAGTTAACATCGTGGTGTTCAGACAACAACCTGGCATTGAACATCACAAAAACTAAGGAGATCATCCTGGACTTCAGGAAAAGCAGAGCAGACCCGGCTTCCCTCTACATCAACGGTGACTGTGTAGAGAGAGTCCACACCTTCCGCTTCCTGGGCACCATGATCTCTGCTGGCCTCTCCTGGACTGCCAACACGACGAAGGTCGTCAAGAAGGGCTCAGCAGCGGCCTTCACTTTCCTCAGGGTGCTCAGGAGAACAACGTGGGGAGAGAAGCTGCTGGTGACCTTCTACCGCTCCACCATCGAGAGTCTTCTGACGTTCTGTATCTCAGTGTGGTTTTCACAGTGCACTGAGGCAGAGCGGAAGAAACTCCAGGGAGTGGTAAACACCGCACAGAGGATCACTGGCTGCCCCCTCCCCTCCCTGAAGGACATATACATCTCCCGCTGCCTAAGCAGAGCGGAGAGAATCACAAAGGACAGCTCCCACCCTGGCTTTCACCTGTTCGACCTGATGCCCTCTGGCAGGCGCTATAGATCCATCAGAACCAGGTCTTCACGGTTCAGAGACAGCTTCTTCCCAAAAGCTGTATCCACCCTGAACACACACATGCACTGACCCCCGACTGTCTGACCCCCCCCTAACCTACCACTGCTGTATTGTACTTTACTTTATTTTACTTTATTATTTATTTATTTATTTTACATTTTTATTTACATTTCTATTTGGTATACTGTTGTTCTTGTTCTATTTATATATTTATTTATTTCTCGAATGCACCAATTGGGAAAGCTTACTAAAAATTTCGTTGTACTTGACTCGTGCAATGACAATAAAAGGCTTTCTATTCTATTCTATTCTATTCTATGAACATTATAGTGCCCCAGCCCTCCACTCCATTTCCTCAGTTAAACACAGAAATCCACTACATTTGTCCAAGTTTTTGTTCTATGTGAAATGAAGCAAAAAAATACACTTTCTCAGGTAAAGCAGCTGTTCGCAACGCCTTTCTTCTTCGTCATTTCTTCTATTTGTCTCTAACTCATGCTACAATCTTTCAACGATCGATGCTTTGAAGATTGTGGATGCAACATTGCAGCTGCATTCTAGATGATCAGGAGTTCTGCCTCCGTGCTCTCTGTGGTCAAACCAAAACAATGTAGTGACAGCGGCCGCACTTATTCCGCCTCTTGCAAATTTAGACCCAATGTCATACTGATGTCGAAACATTGATGTCCGCATATAACGCATAAATATAATGCGTTATATATATATATAAAGTGTGAATCACCGTCCGAATCTTATGATATACAAATGCAGAGGACATGTCTGTAAACGTTTTATACAAGATTATCCCACGTTAATCTCAGCATCAGCTAAGAAGTAAAGAGTATTAAACTCCAATACTAAGGTCCCTTTGGTAGGAATGTAACAGAGAAATAGTATTGAAGCTTGTGATAGAAACATATCCTATCAAGGTAATCAGTCACATAAAGTCAGGCTTAATCTGAGCCAGGTTTAAAATACAATTTTATTAGAGAACAGAAAAAACACACATTGCACAAGGAATCCAACTTAAAACATGTAAAAAAGAAAATAAAAAAAGAAAGGAGAGTAGTTTCTATAACATAAGAAAAAGATAGATGGAAAAGTATTCACAAAAGTTTGGAACACACAAGTGTGAAAGGGTTTCAGTTCTACTGCTGGGAACACTGGTCTTCCGGGCAGGTCTTTGAGCGAACATGGATTATTTCTACTGAGTTCTTCTTTCTTCCGTCTTCGTCCCTATCAACCCCTCTGGAAAACAGATCTCCCTCATCTTTTTGGATTTTCTTCTCCTCTTTCTCTGCCATCATTGGGGAACTAAAAAAAGTAATACAAAAATGACATATTAATCCAAAAATATATGGAAAGTGTAAAAGGTCCCACAAAACTATTGCTTTAAGTGGATGTGGGTGGTCTGGGACTTTGATTATAAACATGATGAAGATTAAAGAGATCATATAAAAATATCTCTAAAAGTTATTAGTCATATTTGGACACCAGATTATATACCGTTCTTACTTTATACCATAGTTTACTAGGTAGGTTGCCGAGATATGGACCAACATAAGAAAATAAATCATGACCTGGTATTGGGTTTGGCCGAGCAATGTTTAGGTTAAAATCACTATAACTACCGGTATTGTATAATCCATTCCTGTCGTTCACAAGAAGACTAATTAATGAGTCTCCTGGTAGCCAAAAGCAGCCACGATACACTCAGCCGATAAATCTTCCCAAGCAGAGTGGAGACTGCTTTAGGTCATAGCTTTTGCCTAACTTTGATTTGTTTCTTATTTTATAAAAAGATCGAAGCCATGAGACAATATTATCTTATGGCGCATTTCCACTAGCACGGCTCGGCTCGGCACGGCTTGGCTCGGCGCGCTATTTGCGTGTTTCCACTAGCACGCAGTACCTGCAACCGGGTACATTTTGGTATCCCCTCAGCCCTGGTTCCAAGCGAGCCGAAGCGTTACTAAAACGTGACGTCAGCCGACTGCCTTCCACTGATTGGCCGACGAGTGTCGTCACTGGAAGCGTCATAACCGCGCGACGACCGCCTAGAATGTAAATAAAAACAAGACGCGAGACAAGACACCACTTTTTACTGCTTTTTGACTTGGAACGAGATGGCTTCTCAGAAAAAATCCACTCCTTGGTCGGTGGAGGAGGTCCAGACGTTCCTGACTCTGGTTGCCGAAGAACGGATTCAGAGGGAGCTCGACGGCACCACGCGTTGTTGTTGTTCTGGTCTTCCGGATTTGTACGTTGCTCGGCGCCGTGTAAATGACGTCACAGCGGTTTCGCACAGCCGTGTTATGACGACCCCGCCCACGTCGAGGAGGCACCAGTTGTAATGGAAACACAACCAAACCGAGCCGAGCCGAGCTGTGCCGAGCCGTATCGAGCCGTGCTAGTGGAAATGCGCCATTAGAGCGTTTGTAGGCCCTGCCATGTAGCCATATCCCGCCGGTGGTTGGTCCGAGGTCAGGTTGTTTTCAGTCGAGACACTAGAAAAATGTGGCTTCTCTTTGCCACTGGGGCCATGGACTTCTGCTTTCCAGAACCTCCACCATTGTGATTATCTGCTAAACCCGCTGTTAACAGCACTTCCTGGTCCAGTAGACAAAACCCATCAATTATTCTCCAATTCATTTCCAATCTTCCAAATAGTAAAAGTTCTTAAACTTGTGCGTTCAACCACGTTGAGAGAAATTAAACAATCTTCCAAACAGTCAATAAAATTTAAACCAATGTGGTAACCATGTGTAGAACCCAACCCAGAAGGGACAGCCAGAATCAATCTGCCCTTAGGGGGCACCGCAGTCATAAAATGAATAGTGCACCTTTAATACAGCTAAATTAACCATAGCTTACAAATGTTAAACCCAGTTTTAACCAAACCTACTTTTTTTTATGCCAAAACCCATTTTTATAATTTTTTTTTAGATAGAATTTCTCCTGTTATTGCCCACGCCCAATGGCTCATTGGTTTGGTTTGTTGTTGGTTTACACTCTATCAGGGGTGCCCAACCTTTTTTGACCCAAGATCTACTTTTTAAGTAGCCAACCTCCCGAGATCTACCAGTCTAGTGTCAACATTGCAAACCAGCACACATCATTCCCAGCCTGCAGTAATTAACCTCCAAACACTTTTTCTTGTTGCCACATAACCACTACACATCAGATCACAAACCCTCCCTCTCTCAAACACACACACAGACAAATTCCTCTCACAGTTAGCAGTTTGGATACTGTGCTGTAGAACACTCACTCTCTCACTCTCTCACACACACACACACACACACACACACACACACACACACACACACACACACACACACACACACACACCACACACACACACACACACACACACACACACACACACACACACACACACACCTGAATGATGAGCAATAGCCATAACTGACCTTAATATGAACAAAACAGAAAAATAACTAGATACAAAACAGGTAGATCTCTGAGTTAGAAAAAAGGAAATCACTTCCTACTTTAATGGGAGACCTGGCATTGGGAGAAGGAGGCTAACTTCTGCTCTGAACACGCTCCTAATAACGTGCACGGTCAAGCTGTGTCACACTTTTACCCTGACGTGGTAGTTCTGCTTGCATGTGAGGGAAGTTGCTCAGGTTACCGCGCTGCAGCCTGCTTGACATCAGCTGTAGCTTGCTTTTAAACGTGTTCACTGAAGTCATCATGTTGATTACATCTTTACCCTTACCCTGCAGCTCTAAATTCAATTCATTGAGCTCGCAAGTGAGATCAGTGAGGAAAGATAAATCTAAAAGCCACTGGTGGTCCTCTATCTTTGTATGGCAATCCACATGTGTTCAAAGCTTCAGGAAGTCCTTGATTTCAGGCAACAGCTCCGTGAATCTGGCCAAAAATGTACCTCTACTTAACCACCTAGCATCCATGTGAAGCAACAGGTCTGTGTGCTCAGCACCATTCTCCTCCAAGTGAGCGCGGAAAAGCCTGCAGACTCCTGGCCCGAACTGAACACAAAATTTTCATTGCAATATCCATCACTTCTTTCATATTTAAAATCTTTCCACACAATGCTTGATGGTGAATTATACAGTGATAATTCAGGATATCTGGGAAAGATTCACTTTCTTTGCACAGTGCAATGAACCCAATGGTGCGGCAGGCGCCCCATAAGTTGTGATGGAGACCAGCTTGAAGAGCTTCAGTTTTTCTCGTTAATGAATCCCATGAAAGCATTAAAGATATCCTCCCCTCTGATGTCCTTTTAATGGCAAAATGGTGAGTAGCTCTTCCTTGGTGCTCATGCCTTCAAAAACCATCCTGATGAAAACACGCAATTGTGCCACATCCACCATATCAGTTGACTTGTCAAATTGGAGGGAAAAGCACTCACACAAGTCAATGTCCTTCCATAGCTCCTTCTCAACATCCACAGCCATTCCCTCACATCGCCTTGTTGTAGTATTGCGGGAGAGTTGCACTTCTTTAATGGCCTTCAAGATCTCTGCTTTATTTTTAAAGTCGTCAAAAAGGCTATCCGCTGCCTCAAGAAAGGCAAGCTGTGCTTTCAAATCCCGCACTTTTGTGGCGCGTAAAGTCGTTTTCTGCAGGGAAATCCCTCTCGTATCTTCTGTGTACCGTTTTAAAATGCCGCTACATATTCCCTTTCTTTGCCAGTGCCACCGTTGCATTGCAGATCAAACAAACAGGCTTTGAATGAGAATAAACAAAAAAATCTTCCTCCCACTCAGGGTGAAAATGGTAGGTCTTAGCTAGTTTCCCCTCAACCATGTCAACGTTTAGGAGTGCGTAACTACTGTTGACGCACTCCTTTTTTTTTTTTTTTTAAAACGGTCCTATGATCCCCGGTCTCATACAAAGAGGGGAACATAGGACCCGGGGAACATACACACTCCCACGATACCGCGCGTATATTTCATGCGCAAATACTTTTTTTTGTGGACGTGTTTAAGGGACTGATGGGTGGTACTAGTGATAGGCTGTAGTGTACATTTAATACAAAATATAATACACACACAGACACACACACAAAAAAAAATCATATCCAACGACGCATAACTACAACAAACAATATAGTGACGCATAATAAAAAAAAAATAAATAATAATCATTTTTATTTTATTTTTTTCTTCACCCCTCGCGGTCGAATTGGGACCTGTCGGCGGTCTACTGGTAGACCGCGATCGACTGGTTGGGCACTCCTGCTCTATACCTATATCTTGCCCTATACCTTCTGGTTGAAGTAAAAGCGTTTTTTTTTTTTTAAAGAAAATAATGGATTTTAATTATAATTCATGTTCATGTTCCCCTGGCTCTCTTTGTGACCAAATATCCAATTAACAAATGTGTATTCTACAGCATGATAGATAATTGATGTATTCTATGATAGATAATGGATGTAGGAACCCGTAAAGGGATATGGGGTAAAACATTTTTTTTAACGTTTCTCGTTAGCACGAGAAAGTATCTCGTGAGCAGTGTTGCCACAGTTACCTTGAAAAAGTAATCAGATTACTGATTAGTAGTTACTCCTTAAAATAGTAACTTAGTTACTTTACTGATTGCTTGATTTTAAAAGTAACTAAGTTAGATTCCAAGTTACTTTATTAGTTACAGGGATGCAAACGGGTCAGGACCAAAAAAGAGAGGAATTTCCCGGGGGGGGGGGGGGGGGGGGAGGTGCTCACCATTAACAAATAAGTACATTACAATATCACGGAAAAGTCAATTTCCAGTAGTTCAACCCCAACCAAGTATTGAGTGCATATAGATGGACATAGTTTTCAGGAAGGCCAACCTTTCTATATATTAAAAATGGCTTAAAAAAAAAAATTCCTTTGCAATATTTCCATTTTGGAGATACAGATTTTTAGGTCTTCACTGAATGTTAGTCATAATTATTACTATTACAATAAACTGAATAAATATAGACATGGGATGTTTCATTTCATTCAGTGTGTTATGGACATATAGGCCTATATAATGTGTTGGTTTCACTTTTTGAATTGGAGACATATATCTACATGCGGAGGCAACAGTCTCTCCTTCACCTCTGAAACGGGGCAGAGCTCCGTGGGAGACACCTGCCTGACACAGCAACGTAGGGAACCTTGCATATCCGTGGCACACAGCTCCACGGACACGCACGGGGGGAAAAACGGCGTCGCCGTCGCACCGATGCACGCGGATACGCGCCGCTTTAACGAGCGCGCATGTCGCGCGTCTACATTGGAAGAGGCTGTTATCAGTGTAATCAGAGACAACCATGAATGAGTTCGCCTCAGTTTCACGTGATTGTCACTAGGTGCGTTTCCATCAGCTGTTTAGATGCGCATCTAGATGTATCGCATCGGAAAATGATGATGGAAACGCCGTGATTCGCATTAAAATCCCCTGATTTGCACAAAATGAAATACGCTTGCTATGGCCGGGTTTTGGTTGATTCGAATGGGATGGAAACAGCTGTATGCGAATCAAGTGTGACGTAGCGCACTTTCACCCCGACTGCTTCCGGGGCAGGAAGACGACGGAATGTTTACAGGCTGGTTGCCATGCCAACCCGCGGAAAATCTCGCGTGACTTAGAAAACTCGCACGAATATGTAGTTTTCACCCAAGTCCGTTCTTTTGATGGAAACACACATGATTCGAATTTCTTTTAATGCGCATTGCCCAGTAATGCTAATCACTTTGGATGGAAACATGGCTACCGTCAGCCTGAGACGCTGAGACCCCCCCCCCCCTCCTCAAAAACAAAAACTCTTCGGATCTGAACGATTCACACAAGTCACCTAATTGGTCATGAAAAAAGCGAGTTTCGCTTTTCGACGCGCTGTTTGCATCACTGTAGTTACATTTAGCTGCGACAACACCCCCTGCCACTTCAAAATAAAAAATGACAACCGGTTTTGCCGCCCCCCCCCCCCCCCCCCCACACACACACACACACCACAACAACAATTCTGCGCATGGGGCTGGTAGGGAGAATTTGTGGAGGAGGCCATCAGTACCTCTTGTATACAGGGCCCAGTATTTGGTGCTACGGCCCTGGCTACAAACGCTGACACACGGCTTTCAACTGCTTCCGCAAACTTTTAATGCGTAGACAAAATATCACCGCGGCGCTTTACGGGGCGATCACTGGATGCATCTCCACGTGCGTGACGTAAACAGCGCGTTTTAGTGCTCGAGTTGCTCGGAGCTCCCCGTGGCTTTAGTTCGCTGGCGATAACGTAGAGGCTCCCACGCTCTCTCTCTCTACTGCCGTCGCTCCAGCGCAACACACACGCACGCAGCACCACGCGACTAATTCCGCCGCTAATAACAACTGGTTGCGCGGACTCTGGAGAGTCAAGGTAGACACTCGCCTCTGATAGATTAAAGTCTTTAGAGACACACTTCACACGCACACTCACACAAACAGGCAGACAGCCAGACAGACACACACACACCACTCCATCGCTCTCAAAGCCAATCGGTGATCCGGTAAAAAAATAGTAACGCACAGTGACTTTGATGAGTAACTTTAATCTGATTACTGGTTCGGAAATAGTAATGCGTTAGATGACTCGTTACTGAAAAAAGTGGTCCGAGGCCAGTGATGCGTTACTAAGTAACGCGTTACTGGCATAACTGCTCGTGAGCACGAGATAGTACCTCGTGAGCACGAGATAGTACCTCGTGAGCACGAGATAGTACCTCGTGAGCACGAGATAGTACCTCGTGAGCACGAGATAGTACCTCGTGAGCACGAGATAGTACCTCGTGAGCACGAGATAGTACCTCGTGAGCACGAGATAGTACCTCGTGAGCACGAGATAGTACCTCGTGAGCAGGAGATATCTTGTGTGCCCAAGAAAGTAACGTGCGCACATCACTGGCAGTCTGTGTGTGTGTGTGACGTCAGCGAGTGAGTGGACGAGCGATGAGAGGGAGCGGTAGCGTGCATGTCAGTTTAGTGAAGTAATGAATGAGTCTGGTTGTGTGTAAGAATAAAGCAAGGGCGTTATTTTGCATAGGGACGGAGGGACATGTCCCGACCAACTTTGGGAAAGAAAGGATTGGATTGTCCCTACCAATATGCTTATATTGGCTTATTTTCCCTATATTATCCCAAGGTTCAATTAAAGCACAGCTGTGCTTCGTTGAGCAAAAAAACAAAACTTAATCTAAACAAATGGTTGATGGTGAATACTTGTGATGTGGAGTTAAAACTACACTTTCCTGTTTTGTTCAAATTACCGTTATAATACCGTATATCGCCATTCAAACAAAAAATATCGAGATATATGTTTTGGTCCATATCGCCCAGCCCTAGTTCAGTGGTGCCCGGACAATATTGCAACTCAAATGCAGCATTCAGATGTTACATTTTGGTATTTCGTTTGAATTCCGGGAAATAGTTTAAATATGTGATATTCCGCAGCTGCTGCTGTTCAGCGTCTGCTCTTCCTGGAATACTGCTAGTTCAACTAATTAGTGCATCATTAAATTTTTATATAATTTGATTAAAAAGTTAAGAATATCAATGAATCAAGTTAAATCTTTTGAGTATTTCGTCCCAATCCACTCAAACCCAAGATCCCTTTGCAGAGAGGTTAATGTGATCTGCATTGCTGTTTCTTGCCTACATGTTATTTACCTTGGAGTGTTGGGAATCTCAACTGGAGGCATGTCACAGATCCTTGCACACTTGGCTGGGGGGGCCTCTGACTTTCGATCTGGGAGAAAAAGTCCAAGGTTACAAAGGTCTTCCTTTATTACTAAAATATCTTTTTTCCACATGGGGTATTCAAAGAGGAACGCAGAGTAAGTTAAATTGAAGCATATACAGTGGGACAGAAAAGTATTTAGTCAGCCACCAATTGTGCAGGTTCTCCCACTTAAAAAGACGAGAGAGGCCTGTAATTGTAATGTAATAAAAATAATAAAATATGAGACAAAATGAAAAAAATAAATCTAGAAAATCACGTTGTCTGATCTTTTAAGAATTTATTTGCAAATTATGGTGGAAAATAAGTATTTGGTCACCTACAAACCAGCAAGATTTCTGGCTGTCACAGACCTGGAACTTCTTCTTTAAGAGGCTCCTCTGTCCTCCACTCTCTACCTGTATTAATGGCACCTGTTTGAACTCCTTATCAGTATAAAATACACCTGTCCACCACGTCAAACAGTCACACTCCAAACTCCACTATGGCCAAGACCAAAGAGCTGTCAAAGGACACCAGAAACACAATTGTAGACCTGCACCAGGCTGGGAAGTCTGAATCTGCAATAGGTAAGCAGCTTGGTGTGAAGAAATCAACTGTGGGAGCAATTATTAGGAAATGGAAGACATACAAGACCACTGATGCTCTCCCTCGATCTGGGGCTCCACGCAAGATCTCACCCTGTGGGGTCAAAATGATCACAAGAACGGTGAACAAAAATCCCAGAACCACACGGGGGGACCTAGTGAATGACCTCCAGAGAGCTGGGTCCAAAAGTAACAAAGGCTACCATCACTAACACACTACGCTGCCAGGGACTCAAATCCTGCAGTGCCAGACGTGTCCCCCTGCTAAAGCCAGTGCATGTCCAGTCCCGTTTGAAGTTTGCTAGAGAGCATTTTGGATGATCCAGAACAGGATTGGGAGAATGTCATATGGTCAGATGAAACCAAAATAGAACTTTTTGGTAAAAACTCAACTCGTCGTGTTTGGAGGAGCAAGAATGCTGAGTTGCATCCAAAGAACATACCTACAGTGAAGCATGGGGGGTGGAAACATCATGCTTTGGGGCTGTTTTTCTGCCAAGGGACCAGGACGTCTGATCCGTGTAACGGAAAGAATGAATGGGGCCATGTATCGTGAGATTTTGTGTGAAAACCTCCTTCCATCAGCAAGGGCACTGAAGAGGAAACGTGGCTGGGTCTTTCAGCATGACAATGACCCCAAACACACCGCCCGGGCAACGAAGGAGTGGCTTCGTAAGAAGCATTTCAAGGTCCTGGAGTGGCCTAGCCAGTATCCAGATCTCAACCCCATAGAAAATCTTTGGAGGGAGTTGAAAGTTGCCCAGCGAAGGCCCAAAAACATCACTGCTCTAGAGGAGATCTGCATGGAGGAATGGGCCAAAATACCAGCAGCAGTGTGTGAAAACCTTGCAAAGACTTACAGAAAACGTTTGACCTCTGTCATTGCCAACAAAGGGCATGTACCAAAGTATTGAGATGACCTTTTGTTATTGACCATACTTATTTTCCACCGTAATTTGCAAACAAATTCTTTAAAAATCAGACAATGTGATTTTCTAGATTTTTTTTTCATTTTGTCTCTCATAGCTGAGGTATACCTATGATGAAAATTACAGGCCTCTCCCATCTTTCTAAGTGGGAGAAGTTGCACAATTGGTGGCTGACTAAATACTTTTTTGCCCCACTGTATGCATCCAAGTTTCAAAACACATAAAAATGTCAGGACATATTAACAGATTAGGTGCATCTAGATTAATGATTGATCAGTATTTTGATGATTCCTTAACTCGTACTACTATGCTCAAATACACACATCTAACAACATTTCAAGATACCATTAACAACCATCTATAATATAGCCACAGTCATCTACAGAGAGCATTTAATTGGACATCGAGTCCCCCCCTAAAGAAATCTACAAAATAATATGTAATGTTTACAATGGGAGCTTCAACTTAAATGAGATATCTTGTGTTAGATACCTGCTGTAAGATACAGTGAAAAAAATAAGTATTTGAACACCCTGCTATTTTGCAAGTTCTCCCACTTAGAAATCATGGAGGGGTCTGACATTTTCATGGTAGGTGCATGTCCACTGTGTGAGAGATAATCTAAAAAGAAAAATCCAGAAATCACAATCTATGATTTTTTAACAATTTATTCGTGTGATACAGCTGAAAATAAGTATTTGAACTAGGGTTGCTGCGGTGTGGACATTTTCACACCGAGTAATACACTCGTGTCAACACCGGTATTACAGAGTATAAACGGTATAAACTTTGAAACTAGGTGAAAAAAACGCTCGGTGAAAGCGTCTGGCAGCGCGCCAATTCTCGGTGACAGCATCTTATAACGTTCTATATATAATAGTATATAATAAAACTGCATATATAATATCACGGCCAAAAGCTCTGTGCGCCTCCGGATGGCCGTAGCGTGGGGAGCTCTCGTAGGAATTGGGCTTCACAGGGTTTGTTTACCAGCGTTGCTATGGTTACTGGTCTTGTAAGGAAGCGCGCCAATTCTCTTCCGCACAGAGCAGAACTGTGGCCTATTCTACGCATTTACATTTTCTTAATTATAATTATATTATTAATTTTTACTGCATTTTTTTTTTATTACTGAAAAAAAAACAGAGTAATCGGTGTTGGCCTCAACACCGGTATCACCGGTAATACCGTATACTGCGGCAACCCTAATTTGAACACCTGTCTATCAGCTAGAATTTTGACCCTCAAAGACCTGTTAGTCCGCCTTTAAAAGTCCTCCTCCACTCCACTGTATTATCCTGAATCAGATGCACCTGTGTGAGGTCTTTAGCTGCATAAAGACCCCTGTCCACCCCATACAATCAGTAAGACCCAAACATTCAGCATGGCTAAGAGCAAAGAGCTGTCCAAAGACACCAGAGACAAAATTGTACAACTCCACAAGGCTGGAAAGGGCTACGGAGAAATTGCCAAGCAGCTTGGTGAAAAGAGGTCCGCTGTTGGAGCAATCATTAGAAAATGGAAGAAGCTAAACATGACGGTCAATCTCAATCGGAGTGGAGCCCCATGCAAGATATCACCTCGTGGGGTCTCATTGATGCTAAGAAAGGTGAGGAATCAGCCCAGAACTACACGGCAGGACTTGGTCAATGACCTGAAAAGAGCTGGGACCACCGTTTCCATGGTCACTGTTGGTAATACACTAACTGTACGTTCACACCAAAAGCGAATTGAGCGACCAAATCACCGGAAGTCATTCACTTTCTATGGGCTCAAGCGACCAGAGCGACCCAAGCGTCCAACGCTACCAGCAGCAAAAGTCGAGCGACCAGAACGTCCAAAAAAATTGAAAACGACTGAACTTTATGCAAATTACTATGACGCATATCAGCGACCAGTTACTGACAGCCAATCGGAACTTTGGTTACTACCTATTTTTTTTGGTTCCTTCCTACTGTCTTCACAAAATGTCAAATGAAAGTTTAATCACGGCTGTAACTGGGCACCCGGTTTTGTACGATCCGAGCCTTTTTCACTTCCGAGATCGCAACAAAAAGGCTCTGGCTTGGGCAGAGGTGTCACGCGTGGTTGGTTGGTCTGGTGAGTTAGTTAATGAAACGTTTGAGATTATTGTAAAATAGGCGCGATACATGCCTGTTAACTGAGATCCTAGCACACTAATCTTCCTTGCTCTGAATGGGAGGAACTCGTTTTCAAATATCGAAAATGCATTCGTTGGGCAAAGGAATAATACGTTATGCAAAGGAATAATACACACATAATGCAATAATAATGCAAATGAATAATTCTTATTAGTAAGTTCATTAATTAATAAGTCTTATTTATAGAAAATCTTTGCGCTCTAGAACGTTCGCATTAAGCGGGAATCATTTTAATTTGCTCTCCGTACCCCCAATCTAACAAATTAATCGCGTGGAGTCATGCTGTAAACAAAACACGTTTTGTTTAATCGGCAAGACAAGGGATAAATGACAAGGGATATATCTCTTGTCTTTTATCCCTCTATTCCCGCTATTCCCCACTATTCACGGAGCCTGAGGTGAATCATTTTTAATTAAATAGTCTAATTTGACTTGACTAGGCTATCTAGCTAGCTAGATAGAAAGATAGCCTAGTCAAGTCTTTATTCATACCAAACAACACAAATCGTCTGGAATTCATTTAGGTGATTCGGCTCACACAGGACAGTAGCCTACAAGACCACAGAGAACAATGGAGACAAGTCTGATTGGACATACACAAAATACTTCACATTAAAACTAGACACCCGTTGATAGATAGATAGACAGACAGACAGCTAGGCCTAGATAGATAGATAAATATGTTCCATTATTCGCCTTGTGGAGCCAGTCAGTCCTGTGCCCGTATGCAAATTAGCCATGCGCGCCAATGTAAATTTGTTTGAGTGAGCGACAAATGAGTGCAGATCATGATTTGCAGATGCAGATCAGTAAACACATTTTAACTAGCCTACTAAAGCACGCAACGTTTTTTTGGTCTCTGTTGTAATTACATTTTAGGAGTGTTTATATATATATATCTATATATATATAGGAGGGTAATCACTGTCGAAGCACGTTATCCAACAAGCAAAACAGTCTCTGCAATATAGCCAAAGTGTAGTTCACTCTTTGATATGGCTGTCTGTTCTAAAAGCATACGGCTCCTTTAAATGCGTATGCAAATTTGAATTGTACGTCATCAGCGACTTGAGCGACCAAAGCGAACAGAAATATTCACAGCGATTTTTATCGCTTGTGGTGTGAACATACAGTTAGACGTCATGCATGGCACGGAAGGTTGCCCTGCTTAAACCAGGACATGTTAAGGCCCGTCTTAAGTTTGCCAATGACCATTTGGATGATCCAGAGGAGTCATGGGAGAAAGTTTTGTGGTCAGATGAGACCAAAATGGACCTTTTTGGTCATAATTCCACTAAGCGTGTTTGGAGGAAGAAGAATGATGCGTACCATCCCAAGAACATCATACCTACTGTGAAGCATGGGGGTGGTAGCATCATGCTTTGGGGGTGTTTTTCTGCTCATGGGACAGGACGACTGTACTGTATTAAGGAGAGGATGACTGCAGCCATGTATTGTGAGATTTTGGGGAACAACCTCTTTCCCTCAGTCAGATCATTGAAGATGAGCCGTGGCTGGATCTTCCAACATGACAATGACCCAAAGCACACAGCCAGGAAAACCAAGGAGTGGCTTCGTGAGAAGCATATCAAGGTTCTGGAGTGGCCTAGCCAGTCTCCAGTCCTAAATCCAATTGAAAATCTTTGGAGGGAGCTGAAACTCTTTCTCAGCGACAGCCCAGAAACCTGACTGATCTAGAGAAGATCTGTGTGGAGGAGTGGGCCAAAATACCTCCTGCAGTCTGTGCAAACCTGGTGAAGAACTTCAGGAAACATTTGACCTCTGTAATTGCAAACAAAGGCTACTCTACCAAATATTAACGTTGGTGTTCAAATACTTATTTTTAGCCGTATCACACAAATAAATTGTTAAAAAATCATAGATTGTGATTTCTGGATTTTTCTTTTTAGATTATCTCTCACACAGTGGACATGCACCTACCATAAAAATTTCAGACCCCTCCATGATTTCTAAGTGGGAGAACTTGCAAAATAGCAGGGTGTTCAAATACGTATTTTCTTCACTGTACCTTGTGCAAACTAGTTACCTTGTGTTAGAATACTTGTGTTAGATACCTTGTGTAAACTAGTTACCTTGTGTTAGTTACCTTGTGTAAACTAGTTACATTTTGTTAGATAGCTTATTTAAACTAGTAACCTTGTGTTAGATACCTTGTGTAAACTAGTTACCTTCTGTAGGCTGCATGTCTGTCTGCCGGAGAATGGCCACGTGTTGGTACTCCCCACTAAGGGTGGGAGGAGGCTCTAGTTTCGCCGTCTTGTCATTGTTTGAATGCTCATTTGGCCCAATCTTGATAACTCCAACAGGAAGCTTTTCCCGCTTTCGCCTCTGGGTATTATTTTTATTACATTCTAGAACAGAAGAATATTTTGAAATGAGTTTGCTTTTTTTTGGTGAGAGGATGGCAGTGGGTAGAATCAGATATCCATATACCCACCATTTGGCTCATATTTGTATCGCAGCTCCTCCACACATAGCTGCAGTTTAATTTTGTCACTCCGAGCCTAGAAGGTCAAATTAACATGAAGAGGTTAGCGAATGTCTGTCTTGGTTAGCCATTCTGTATCTAAGCAGAAACCATCCTACCTGCTTCAGCAGCTGTTCTGATGAATATAATTTTCTCTCCAATTCAAGGGCTCTTTGACTTTCTGACAAAGACTTCATCCGTTGGAGGGAAAGCTCATCTCCCAGCCGTTCTGCGTCTCTGCTGTTACGGTGATCGGGAATTCAGATCATTCATCAAAACCCAATATCTAGGCACTGATTATATTATATATTGATTATATTGTTAGACAGAGGAACATATCAATCTATAGAGGGGCTTTGTCTCCACCTTTAAGGAACATTCCTTGGTCAAGCAAGGACTGATTGAGCTTTGGGTGGTTGTTACTAATCCTTCCTTCGTACGTCATTATTTCAATTGAACCATAGCGATGGTAAAGAGTTGGATAACGATTCCTTACTGCCACTGAGCACTAATGTTGGAATCATTGGAGTCTCAGCTTTCCTATAGTTTGCGTATATCAAAATGCTAAAATATCGCTATTAATGTGCATGTGCACAGTTATGAAATTCACAACTATCGTTGCATGCTTCTCATTTTATTTGGGGTTGGAACAATCTATCATTGAGCAAACAATGGTTATAAAACACAAAAAGTTGAGAATCTAATCGTTCTAGTGGTGCGTCACATGCCTCTTTTCCCATGTGTTTAAATGCCTTTTGACAGCTTTTAAATGAAGGGAGGGTGGTGCTTAGCAAGTTCCCGGGGTATTTTGGAATGAAGACGTTAAACAGAACGATTTCCACTAAATTGGTTGTCAGGGTTATTAAGATATATTACTCACACAGAATTGCTGAGCTTCAATTTGAGAAGGTCGGTATAGTAGGTCTCATCTTGGATATCCACGTCTGACCGGGAAGGCACAGATGGCTGAGACTTTAATAGCATCTACGCACGCACACGCACACACACACACACACACACACACACACACGTCACTGAATGTTTGTAACACTAGGCAGCTTTGACCAAGCAGGTAACCAGTCAATGTCATAGAATACGTTACCTCAGATTTCTCCAGTCTCTGGAGTTTAATGACCAGATTATGGATCTCCTCATTTTTCTCAGTGAGCATGGACTGGAGTCTCTCTAGCTGGGCTGGGTCAGCTCTTGTGCCCTGCAGCTGCATCAGGGTGGCTATCTGGACCTGCACACACACACACACACACACACACACACACACACACACACACACACACACACACACACACACACACACACACACACACACACACACACACACACACACACACACGCACACACACACGCACGCACACACACACACACACACACACACACACACACACACACACACACACATCAGGGTGGCTATCTGAGCACACACACACACACACACACATCAGGGTGGCTATCTGAGCACACACACACACACACACACACACACACACACACACATCAGGGTGGCTATCTGAGCACACACACACACACATCAGGGTGGCTATCTGAGCACACACACACACACACACACACATCAGGGGGGCTATCTGAGCACGCACACACACACACACACACACACACACACATGAGGGTGGCTATCTGAGCACACACACACACACAAGGGCGGCTATCTGAGCACACACACACACGAACACACACACACACACATCAGGGCGGCTATCTGGACCCCCCCCACACACTAGGGGTTGCATCGACTAATCGACTAGTCGACTTTAAGAGCTACAGTGACGTTTTGCGTGTGACGTCGACTAGTCAAGGGTTATAGGTCGGCGGTCACGTGATTATTTTCAAACACCGCAAATTCCCACCATGCAAAACCCGCTGCAGTGGTGGGCCGAGAATGAGGACAGATTCCCCCGTTTGGCTAAATTGGGCAAGCGTTACCTGGCCATTCCAGCCACCAGCACGCCGAGCGAGAGGATTTTTTTCTCTGGCTGGAAATACCATCACGCGACAGCGGGCGAGCCTTCATCCTGCCAACGTTCGATGCCCTTGTGTTTTTTTACACGCAAACCAGGATCGAAAAACACAGGAGCTGTGCCCTGAGCAGGACTTTAATTGGTGAATGAAATAGGACTTGCAGGTCCCATGCCTGCGTTGTTTTCCTCCCTTGTTTACAGTATTTTTATTGTCACTGATGTGGGAGAAGTATAGCCTAAATCAACCCGGTATCACGAGATCTCGTGCTCATGCGCACGAAACGCGTTAATCTATTGAATCGTGTCCCAGAGTACGATTGTTCGACTAGCTTTTTTCGTGAAAAGCATCACGAAATGTTAACCAATGCATTCTGAATGCACATCCTTCACACTATATTCTTCGTCATAACTATCAAACCAAACATCCTTCACATTCGCCGAGCGACGATTATGAAAGTAAAATGCATATTTCTCGCTAAAAATCTTTACATAAACACTTTTAATGGCGTTACCCGCCATTAAACGCATTAAAAGCGTCTATCCGTGACGCTTTTAATGCTTTTAATGCTGTGAGCATCTTTCCTATTGGATAGTTTTTAGGATATTTTTCTGTGAAAATGGCGGACATACTTTTTATTCTGGGTGGAAAATATGATATTTTAGCATAGTTACGCCATTAAAAGTGTTTATGTAAACATTTTTAGCGAGAAATGTGCATTTTACTTTCATAATCGTCGCTCGGCGAATGTGAAGGATGTTTGGTTTGATAGTTATGACCAGGGGTGGAAAGTAGCGATTTACATTTACTCGCGTTCCTGTAATTGAGTAGTTTTTTTGTGGACTTGTAATTTTTTAAGTGGTTTTTAAAATCTATACTTTTACTTTTACTTTGAGTGTGTTTATTTTGAAGTATTGTAATTCGCTACATTTTATTTCACTCGCGTTACTGAGTAAAAATAAAAAAGGAAATAAAATAAAAATCGCGGACAGCTTTTATTTTTACGGGACAACACCGGAAACTACTGCAGTGGAAGGGAGGAGAGGAAAACAAACTTGCGCCAAAATCAAAATCAAATCAAATGTCTTACTCACCTTTCAATGAGATAACCATAGAAGTTTAACCAGAGGATATTTAGGTTAGCTACTTGATTTTACTACTATCGCTATTACAGCTCTTGTGTTACGAGGGCCATCCTGTGGTGGCTGTTTCATGGCAGGATATTTTAGGCTTTATAAATCGCATATCAACACAGTTAGAGAATGATGTCCCATTCTATGGGGTGCCATTTGTAAAAACTCTGTTACAATTTTTTAGCTGATACATTTTCAACATTTAGCTCACTTTCCTCACATTGAGGGCATTTTCCTCACATTTGAGAGAGAAATTCATGTAAAACCAAATGTACAAAATCCATGTTCGAAATTATATATAAATGTTTAATATAAATGTTAAATATAAATCTAAATGTTTAATATAAATCTAAATGTTAAATATAAATATAAATGTTAAATTTATATCTAAATGTTAGATGTTAAATCTAAATGTTAAACTCTAAATCTAAATGTTAAATTTATATCTATGTTAAATCTAAATCTAAATGTTAAATCTAAATGTTATATATATATATATATATATATATATATATATATATTATATATATATATATATATATATATATATATATATATATAAATGTTAAATGTAAATGTTAAATCTATATCTAAATGTTAAATATAAATCTTAAATCTAAATGTTAAATCTAAATCTAAATGTTAAATCTAAATGTTAAATCTAAATGTGTCGCCAAGTGTAAAGCTAAATATTTAGAAAATATTCAAATCCCCAAGGAAACCACGCCCACTGCAGTTGCCTCAAATCGTGCGGCAAAGATCGCACAACAAAATCAAGCAGGCATGGCCGGTTCTCTGGGAGTCCTAGACATCGAACGGGTGGTTATTGCAGCTGTACGGGCTGCACTCCAGGGTGTAGCTCCCCCGGCCCAGTCCACAACAGCAACGGTATCAATAAGACCAAGGTTTCTGTATCGATGCTGTTGTCTTCTGATGTGATGTGAAATCTTTGCTCCAAATTGTGTTTTAAAAACGTAGGCCTATCTAAAGTATAATGACACAGTATGCATCCATTTATGTGTGGCGACATGATTTGTTTAATTTTTAAACTTTAATTTGTAAAGGTGTTGCATTAATTAAATAAAACTAGTTTGAGATCGATATCCCCTTGTCTATAATGCCCTACACAGAAGAGACCCCCGCCCCTAACACTTTTTAAAAGTAACTAGCTACTTTTAAATCAGCTGATTTTAAATCAGCTACTTTTTACTTTTACTTAAGTCGATTTTTTAGACCAGTACTTTTACATTTACTTGAGTAAAATTTCATCCAAGTAATCGTACTTTTACTTGAGGAGAATATTTTTGTACTCTTTCCACCTCTGGTTATGACCAAGAATATAGTTGTGAAGGATGTGCATTCAGAATGCATTGGTTAACATTTCGTGATGCGTTTCACGAAAAAAGTCGAACAATCGTACTCTGGGACACGATTCAATAGATTAACGCGTTTCGTGTGCATGAGCACGAGATCTCGTGATACCGGGTTGCCTAAATAGGCATGTTAAATTAATGTTAAAGCTTGATTTACAGCTTCTTGTTGATTATTCCTGATGTTTATGGGTGATTTCTGACTTCTATGCATGCTGTTGTCAATGAATACAGATTGTTGCGAAACATTCCCGCCTCCTGTGATTTTGTTTATGACGGAAAAAATATGAATGACGTCATTAGCGACTAGTCGACGTCGACTCGACTTTCATCACATTAGAGTCGACTTTAAAAAATCTGAAGTCATGCAACCCCTACCACACACACACACGTGGCTATCTGGACCTGCACACATCGGCTGCCCCCTAACAGCTACTAAAAAGTGCAACAATATATCGCTTTCGGCACAGAAAGGATGTTCATAGAACCAAGTGCAGGTACAACAATCGCTAGGCTAACCAATTCTTCGTGTTACAGCAAGGATAGCAGCTACTGCATTTGCCACACAGTTAAGTTCAGGGTATCTGCAGATTTCAGCAAGTCAAATTTAAGACTTTTTAAGACCTTTTTAATACCACCTTGAATGAAATTTAAGACTTAAAACACGCAATGGGGGGGTTGGCAACAGACGCGAGCAAACTTCGGAAACGGACGTCTTCCAGCCAACTGCCTTGAATTTGCTCCTACCTATTGTCGCAGACTAGCTGGCAAGCACGCAGATAATCGTTTATACATGCAGCTATCAACTTTCACTTTTCCTTCCTGAAAAGTCACTTGAGGAAAATAAAAAAATATAAAGTCCTGCCCCGATAAATTTAAGACCATGAGTGACAGTATTTAAGACCAGCATATGACATTTGTAACGAATTTAAGACTTTTTAAGGCCTTCAATTTAGAAACATGAATTTAAGACTTTTTAAGGATGCGGACACCCTGTATATACTACAATACTGTGAAGTTTTCCCCAGGAGGTCATATTTCCATTCAGTCAGCATGATAAAAAAATGTTTTTGACAACTGCCGGGAAATTTCTGATCAATCAGAACTAGGGATGTGCAAGGTTAGTCGGATACTCGGGTACCCGAGTAGACAATCTGCTAATCGGTTACGAATTCGTAACCGGGTAACCTAGGATTATTTCATTGTCAGCGATGCCCAATAGTATCTGTCTGCGTACTGCAAGACGGAGGCGTAACTTGCACTAGGACTCGCGTAACTTGTTCTTTTCTAAATCGCGGTCCACGCGAGATCTTTCTCTTTTCGCGGTAAACAAAAAGCGGTGTAAATCACGGTTCACACGAGATCTTCATTGAAGTCGGGTCTTCCGATATTCATGACGGTAAGTAAATTTACCAGTCATTTATTACCGGTCATTTATGTACCCGTGCACCACTGTCTGCTACATACAGATGACTTCCGCGATTTAGAAAAGTACTAGACACGCCTCCGACTACAAGTTACGCCTCCGACTGCATGTTAACGCCTCCTAGTGCAAGTTACGCCTCCTACTACAAGTTACGCCTCCGTCTTGCAGGACGCAGACAGACCCAACTCGCGATGCCGGGTGTATAGTCGCTCTGTTTCTCGTCTATTTCAGCATTTACATCGACCCCACCGGTGTGTTTGTAACGTTAGCTTACCCAGAAGCCGAGCAGTCAAGCCTGTCCAATAGGGGACCCGTGTGCCGTCACATGACGGGCTAAACTCCAATGGGAAAACATGATCTGCCAAAGATCGTTTATTTACATCAAGATGGTTGCTCTGTTGCCGTGTGTGATCACTACTATCAGGAATGATGGTATGACAATCGAGTAATCCTTGATTTAGGCCTCAATTTAGGCTTTGATTGATTTATTGATTTATTTTTGCCATTACGTGACGGACTCAGGGAGCCTGGCTGCGCAAAGACGGAGGCTATAGTTCACAGCGCATTTTTTTACATTTAAAAATGTATCTTGCACTTTGTAAAGGAAGATACTGTATATTTTATTATTCGGGTACTCGATTAGGACCAGGTTCGAGTACACCGTTAGAAAATTACTCGAAATGCCCATCCCTAATCAGGACACCTCCGTATCCAGGGAGAGCGGGAGGCCACAGAGGAAGGGGGGCTTTTTTGGGGTTGTTTATTCTCAAAATCTTTGGCTCCTGTTCTGATTTCGAACACTCCAATCGTACCTACAGTAACTATCTTCTGTTTGTGCTCACAAAGTTAACCTGCTGGCCTTATATATAATATTTCTCACCGTTACTATACCTTCATGCGGTGTAGCTGTTGTTTGCTGAAGCCGTGCTGTTTCTGCAGAGACTGATGCTGGATCTTCATACTAATCAGTCGCTTCTCCATCTCAGCACGTTTGTCCTCCAACTTTAGCGGAATAAAGGAAAGCATTCGAATTTACATTCATGCACAGGTGCATCTCAATAAATTAGAATATTGATGAAGGTAATTAATTTCAATAATTCAACCTTAAAAGTGAAACTCGTGTTATATCGATTCATTCCCCAAAAAGTGAAATATTTCATGCCTTTATTTGTTTTTATTTTGATCATTATGGCTTATTGCTCATGGAAATCAAGTTGCTTGAAGTCCAGTGTGAACTTTCCACAGTCAGTGATGATTTGGGGAGCCTTGTCATCTTCTGGTGTTGGTCCACTGTGTTTTATCAAGTCCAAAGTAAACTCAGGCTTCTACCAGGACGTTTTACAGCAATTAATGCTTCCATCTGCTGACAAGATTTAGAGATGCTGGCAGTGTTGGCAGGTACCAAGTCCAGCAGGACTTGGTACCTGCCAACACTGCCCAAAGTACCAATACCTGGTTTAGTAACCATAGGATTACTGTGCTTTATTAGCCTGCCCTGAACCTCATAGATAATGTATGTCTGGGGTATTGTTAGCGGGGCCACAGGCGGGTCGACTCCGCTCCGCATTGAGGAGTGATTCATCCAAAAGGAGCCCAGCCGAAGAACTGAGCGCATAAACAAGAACATACCCTTCAGAAGGCCCACATTACTGTATTAAAATTGCGCTAGAGAAAGGTTTGCGGTTTTGCAAGCCACCTCGCCCAAAGAGCGTGAGTAGAATATCCCCTTTGCTTTTGGTGAGAGCGCCATTGAAGAGTAAATTTAATTTAATTTTATCGGTGACTGACCAGATGGACACTCCATATGTGGATGGTAAACAATGGCGCCAATTCAAAAGATATCCCCAAAAATCTTTACCAGGTCAAATACATAAACACATCATTCAGTAGTTTCTTACTTCAGCGAACAGTGAATTTCCTTTGCTGTTGGGGTCTTGGGCCTGCTGCTGTGCCTGGTCCAACTGTACCTGCAGCTCCTGATTAACCTGACGGTTTTTCTGTTAAAGAAAGAAACAGAGACTCGTCTTCAGTCATAAGAACAAGCAGCTCTGCAAGTACAATACAACCTTGATGTAATGATTGATGTCTGTCTGTCTGTCTGCATGGTGACGTAAGTATGCGAGACTCAAGTTGTTTCAGGGTGTCTTGGTGAACTACAAAATAGCAGTGTAATGAACCTGCATTTATACTTCATTTCTACATTGTTTTGTTTTGACATGATTCTGTATTTTATTTGCGCTCATAAGGTCACCTAATTTATTTTTGTCAATCATCAGATCAGCATGCGTGGTTAGGGTTGGTGATTGGCGATTGGCCCATTCCTGATTACATGCGATATATAGCGCAGAGAATTACGGAAGGGGGGGGGCTTGACTCTATCCGCGCCCGTGGATGCCATATCGTTTGGACGTCTCTTCACTCCCTCCGCTCTCGTGGATGCCTTGTTTTTTTTTGGATCGTTTGGACGTCTTTTCACTCCTTCCTCCCTCGTGGACGCTTTGGTGTTTTTGGATCGTTTGGACGCTCTTCACTCCCTCCCTCGTCGGGATACCCTATCGTTTGGACGCTCTCCGACGCTCCGTGCTCGCGATGGACATTGTGTTTAGGGAAGAGGGAAGAAATGATGTAACTTTGTGGTAGCTTTGTGAATAGTAACAACCCTTGATGCAAAAGTTGTAGATAAATACTCGAAACTCATCCATGACTCTCTGTCTGCCTTTACTGCCATTTTACCACGTAACAAAATTGGGGGCTCATCCGGGATCTGAACCGGTTTTGATGAGTCATTGGCATTAAGAAATTTTGAAAAGGCAATTGGAATCCAACTGCTTTATTTCGTTATCATGGCAGCAGCAGTCCAGTTTTTGGAATTACCTACCGTTAAGGGTCTGCAGGATTTGAAAAAAACTGACTTATTTTGTTGCTAACGTTGCTAAATCGCTGAACCTAGTTAAGGTTCATGCAAGCTACACAAAAGCTCAGATTGCTAAGTTGGTAGCACAACATTTCTATGATGAGTCTGTGTTCACAAGTGAAAACTTAGCTCAGTTTTGACATTGATGGTGAGCCTCAACCAAAGCCTAGCTCTGAAACTGAGTTAAAAAGACGACTAATTCAGTTGGAGAATGAAAGAGAAAAAAAACGTGCTAATGAAAGAGACAAAGAAAGGCAGTTTGAAATGGAGAAATGGAGATTGGGAGGGGACAGAGAGGATAGAGAAAGAGAAGACAGGAAAGACTGGAAAAAGATCGAATGTTGAACGTGAAAGAATTTAACTGGAAAGAGAAAAATTAGGGAAACAACTTGAGTTAGCAAAGCTAGGAAAAGCAGGCCCATTTGAGGCAAACAAATTCAGTGCTTGCAGAGAAGTGAGGTTAGTGCCTCCTTTTGATGAGCTGGAGGTTGACAAATATTTTCAGCATTTTGAAAAAGTGGCTGAGTGTTTAAAGTGGCCTACAGAATATTGGCCCTTGATGCTACAAAGTGTTATAAAAGGAAAAGCACAACGAGCCTATTCAGCTTTGTCTGTTGATGATGCCTCAAAATATGATGTGGTTAAGCAAGCCATTTTGACAGCTTACGAGCTGGTTCCAGAGGCATATAGGTAGAAATTTCGTGGTCTCAGAAAGGCTGATAACCAGCCATATGTTGAATTTGCTAATGATAAAGAGGTGTTCTTTGAGCGTTGGTGTGCATCTAGAGCTGTTAATAATGATGTCAGATTGTTAAGGACTTTATGCTGGTTGAGGAATTTAAGCAGTGTATTAAGGATGATATTAAGTCTTATCTTCATGAGAAAGATGCGTCCACACTACATGAAGCTGCTAAGTTTGCAGAAATCTAAGTTTAGGTCTCATGACAGGCTATATCCACCTAAGGAGAGTGGTTTTAAACCATATTTAGCACATGCAATGGATGTTAAAGAACGAAGAGCTTATATTAAGAACAAGTTCAGTGACACCGGGAAGGAGGTGCCCACGGGTCCTACGTGTCATTATTGTAAGAATCCAGGTCGTGTTTTGTCTGAGTGCCTAACTCTTAGAAGAAAGCGGGATAAAGAGGCCTCGCCTAACGCTTTCGTGAAGTCTTTGACAGAAATGCCTATTGAGTGTGGTTCAACGGAATCATTTTGTCCTGACAATGCTAAAAAAACGTGAGTCGTCTGATGTTCTGAGGGAAGAGTTCCTTCCCTTTGTCTGAGGGATTTGTTGCTCCAAGTGAAAATTCTGCTCCTCACCCCAGTCGAATTCTCCGCGATACTGGGGCTTCCCAGTCGCTTTTGTTAAGAGAGGCATTGCCCTCCTGTGGAAATGAAGACACTGAAATGGGTGACTTCATTCTTGTTCAGGGTATTGAGGGGAGAATTGTGACTGTACCTCTGCACTCTGTGTTTCTGAAGTCAGACTTAGTAACAGGACAAGTTAAAGTGGGGCTTATGTCCAGCCTCCCTATCAAAGGTATTTCTCTTTTACTCGGCAACGACCTAGCTGGTGGGAAAGTCGTCCCCTCGGTTCACTTAACCTCTAAGCCGAGCACTGAAGTTGAGTCTAGTTTAGACATTGAGATTTTCCCTTCATGTGCAGTGACTCGAGCTATGGCCAAAAAAGGCAAAAGAAGATGAGGACTCTGTGCAATCTAGCACTTTGTTAAATCAAGACCATGGTCATTCAGAGCAGGGGTCAGATAGTGGCTCTGGTAAGAGCTCAGGTTTTGATGAGTTGTCAGATACTTTTCTTAGTACAGTATTTGAGAAGGAAAGTAGTAAGTCACCACAAGAAGCTGGGAACGATTTACAAGTGTCTGATGATTCATCTTTGTCAAGGAGGCAGTTGATCACTGAGCAAAGCAGTGATCCTGAGATTGCTGTATTGAGCGAAAAAGCTCTCCCAGATGACGAAATTGTCAAAGTACCAGTGGGTTATTACCTTAAAGATGGGGTTTTGATGCGGAAATGGCGTCCCCCTGATATTCCTGCCAATGAAGATTTGGCAGTTATCAATCAGGTTGTCGTATCTAAAGTTTACAGGAAGGACATACTTACTATGGCACATAGCTTACCTCTAGGTGGTCATCTTGGTGTTAACAAGACTGTTAAGATAATGAAGCCATTCTTCTGGCTAGGTTTGCGCAAAGAGGTTGCAACCTTCTGTCGCACATGCCACACTTGTCAAGTGGTGGGTAAACACCAGTTAGACCCTCCTGTGGCACCATTGAAACCTATCCCAACCTTTGGTGAACCTTTCTCAGGATTTTTGAGGATTGTGTAGGACCTTTTTTCCAGGATGAGAACTGGAAATGCGTACATCATGTGTGCCTCAACGAGGTTCCCTGAAGCAATTCCCCTTAGAAATATCAAAGCAGTTACTATTTCTAGGGCCTTGATTAAGTTTTTCACTTTGTTTGGTCTGCCTAAGGAGATCCAATCTGATCAGGGTAGTAATTTCACATCCCGAATGTTACAGCAGGTTGTTTATCAGCTAGGAATTAGACAGATCACTTCAAGTGCCTATCATCCTGAGAGTCAAGGGTCGTTGGAAAGATTCCACGCCACTCTGAAAACCATGATTAGGACTTACTGCCATGAGAATAAGAAGGACTGGGATGAAGGAGTTCATTTGTGGTTGTTTGCGGCTAGGGAGTCAAATCAAGAGTCTCTGGGCTTCAGCCTTTTTGAGCTGGTTTTTGGACACCAGGTAAGAGGACCGTTGGCCCTGCTGAGTGAGCAGTGGACTAACGAAGATACTCATTTAAATCTGTTGGATTACGTCCTGAATTTCAAAGAGAACCTTCAAAGAGCCTGTGCGCTAGCCAAGGATAATCTTGTGGCAACTCAAGAGAAAATGAAAATTTGGTATGACCGCAAGGCTAGGACAAGGACATTTAAGCCCGGAGAAAGGGTACTTGTTTTGTTCCCCCTGCAGTCCAATCCCCTGCAGGCTAGATTTCATGGACCCTATAAAATCTATTCTAAGGTTAGTGACCTCAATTACGTTGTGACAACTCCAGATAGAAGAAAGCCATGGCATTTGTGCCACATCAACATGTTGAAACGCTACCATGACAGAGCTATACAGGCTGTCTCAGTTATAAGCCAGGATGAGAGTTCTGTAGATGCTTATTGTCAGGAGGAGGAACCCTCCATCAAACCTGAAGTCATTCCTTGTAAATTGTCCAATGCCGAGATTTTGCAGAACCTTGATATGAAAATGTCCCATTTAGACCCTTGGAAACAAGCTCCAATGAGGGACTTGGTGCTCAAGTATCAAGATTTGTTTCCTGATGTTCCTAAGAGAACCTATGTAGCAGTCCATGATGTTGATGTAAGTGACGCTCAACCAATCAAACAACATCCATATAGAATGAGTCCCGAGAAATGTAAGTTAGCTGAAGAGGAAGTGGTTTACATGTTAAAGCACGGCATCATTCAGGCATCACACTCCAATTGGAGTTCGCCATGTGTGCTTGTACCAAAGCCTGATGGCAGTACAAGATTTTGTACTGACTATAGGAAAGTTAATGCTGTTAGCAAGACTGATGCTTTTCCGATCCCAAGGGTTGATGATTGTGTTGACAAAGTAGGGCAGTCAAAGTTCCTCACTAAGATCGATCTGTTGAAAGGTTATTGGTGTGTTCCATTAACTGAACGTAGTAGAGAAATCTCTGCTTTCGTCACACCTTCTGGACTGTACGAATACAATGTTCTCCCATTTGGAATGAAGAATTCGCCAGCCACATTCCAAAGAATGATTCATTCTGTGATCAAAGATTTGCCCAACACCAGTGCTAACATTGATGATTTAGTGACTGGGAATGAGACTTGGGAGGATCATCTGGAGGATGTAGGAAGGCCAACTTAACTTAATTTGTCCAAGAGCGAATTTGGATGTGCCCATGTTACTTATCTTGGACACGTTATTGGCCAGGTGGTGCCTGTTGATGCTAAGGTTCAGACAATTACGGCTTTTGCTGCTCCCACGGGTAAGAAAGCCCTGAGGCGATTCTTGGGAATGGTGGGGTATTATTGCAAGTTTTGTAAGAACTTTGCTGACGTTGCCTTGCCATTAACAAACTTGCTCAAGAAGAGAGAGAATTTTGTCTGGAACGAATCTTGCGAAAAGGCATTTGACAAACTGAAGTCCATGTTATATAATTATCCTGTACTCCAGTCTCCTGATTTTAGTAACCATTTTCCGTGGCCGTAGATGCTAGTGATGATGCCGCTGGGGCTGTGTTGTTACAACATGATGAGAGTGACAATGTTGAGCATCCTGTTGCATACTTTTCCAAGAAGTTCAACCGGCATCAGATAAATTATTCAACAATTGAGAAAGCTATTAGCTTTGATTCTAGCACTGCAACATTTTGATGTTTATTCATGTACAGGTCAGAAACCCCTCGTTGTATACACAGATCATAATCCCTTAGTGTTTTTGAGTAGGATGAGAAACAAGAACAGAAGATTGTTAAACTGGAGTTATTTTGCAAGAGTATGTCATGGTAATCAAGCATATCAAGGGCAAAGATAATGTTATTGCTGATTGTCTATCTCGGTGTTAAGATGTTGAAATTATATCGACCTGAAAATTTTGATCTATGGGATCAAAATTTTTCCCTTTAAGGGGGAAGGTGTAATGAACCTGCATTTATACTTATACATGCGATATATAGCGCAGAGAATTACGGAAGGGGGGGGGGCTTGACTCTATCCGCACCCGTGGATGCCATATCGTTTGGACGTCTCTTCACTCCCTCCGCTCTCGTGGATGCCTTGTTTTTTTTTTGGATCGTTTGGACGTCTCTTTCCTTTCGCTCTCGTGGACGCGTTGGTATTTTTGGATCGTTTGGACGCTCTTCACTCCCTCCCTCGTCGGGAAACCCTATCGTTTGGACGCTCTCCGATGCTCCGTGCTCGCGATGGACATTGTTTTTAGGGAAGAGGGAGGAAATTATGTAACTTTGTGGTAGCTTTGTGAATAGTAACAACCCTTGATGCAAAAGTTGGAGATAAATACTCAAAACTCATCCATGACTCTCTGTCTGCCTTTACTGCCATTTTACCACGTAACAGCAGGGAGAAATAATTATGTGAATTGATACAAATCCACCAGTGGCAGCATTTTACTTTGAAAGCTGGTGGGCAACATGTCTTGAACTACAAGGGCAGAAGGAAAGAATGCAAAGCCAATTAGTCAAATCAGGCCTACTCTTGATTTGTAAAACTAAATTAAAAAATCTGGGCCTAGCATTGGTCCTATTTTTGCCCTCAATGACTGATACTATTGGTTGTAATTTGGCTATGTTTATTTTCAACTGCAATTGTTTTGGGAAAAATGAAGACACAAGACCAAAAGTGATTTAAAATGCATCATGCTCTGAATCATTCACTAACATCCTTTCCACAATATCAAACAGAATGGTCAAAGTAACAAACAATTAAAAGAAAAACAAGAACATTATTTCACAACTATTTATACATTGTTTGAGGCAAATGTGGATGCTAATGGATGTTTCAGAATGTTGGTCATGGTGTTAAGTATGGCGACACATTGCCATAAGGCACTAATGTGATAAAACATGCATTCGGGCACATTATATAATTTCGAACTCGTAAATATTGACTGCGAGCACGCAAACCATCTCTGCGCGTGCGTACTCATCGAGCGAGAAAAACAGCTCCTCGAGAGCATTACCTCGTTGCAAGCGAGAGGGGGGGGGGAATAACTTTGGTCGCACAAAACAGCCTCTCGCGCCCAACAGCCTCTCGCGAATGATGTTCTGCTCTCTCGCTCCAATTAAATTTTGGCACAATGGGGGATGGAACCGAGGCAGGGTGGGCTCTCCTGTGATTGGCCATTTCTGAAGCGCAATATTTGATTGACAGCCCTCCTCTCATTTATTCTGAATTGTACAGTCAATATACCACTGAAGAATAAGTCTCGCCTCCGAGGCTCAGACCAGTTCCATCGGTCAAATGGGAAATAACATGGTGTTTTTGAATGATCTTACCTAACAAACTCTGTAGGTGGCGAAGCAGTAACAGCTGCTCACGTTTTGAACTACACAATTTTTTCATTTAGATTCCACTCGGGTTTTGGATCGTCGGTGCCATTAAAGTAGTTAACTACTATGAAGAAGCATTAACGCACAGACAATCTTCAGAATGAATGAGAGGAGGGCTGAGGAGCGCCGTCAATCAAATATCGCTCTTCAGAAATGGTCAATCACAGGAGAGCCCGCCCTGCCTTGGTTCCCTCCCCCATAGTGCCAAAATTAAATTTGAGCGAGAGAGCAGAATATCATTCGCGAGAGGCTGTTCTGCGCGACCTTAATTATTCCCCCCTCTCGCTTCCAACGAGGTAATGCTCTCGAGGAGCCGTTTCCCTCGTTCGGGGAGCAGCGCTCTCAGTGCGCGCATGCGCAGAGATAATTTCGCGTGTGAAATAATATAATACGCCCGAATGCATGTTTTATCACATTAGTGCTTTATGGCACTATTGTGTGGAAGTATTTAAGCCCATTAAAATTGAGAGTCTTCATTTATAGATCAAGTGAACTATCCTCGCGGGCTCCGCAGCTCGGGCGCGGGCAGCCCGGCTCCGCAGGCTGACCGTGGGCAGCCCTGCCCGGCCGCGGGCTCCACAGGCCGGCCTCGGGCAGCACGACCTCGGGCTACGGAAACGTCAATATAAACGAACAGAGCAGCACTGTACCGGACGCGGGCTCCACAGGCCGGCCTCGGGCAGCACGACCTCGGGCTACGGAAACGTCAATATAAACGAACAGAGCCGCACTGTACCGTGAACCGTAGCGCACTGCTCGGCATTCGACTGAGCGGGTTCGTTGGTTCTCGTAGCATAGACTTGATGGAATAACCCCTTCCCTCCTGGCTGCTACACAGCCAGAACTCCTGCTTATTGGTTCATAGCGCAACCAGGGCTTCAGCATATTCATGAATAGACGTAGGCGGGATCCAGATCCCTTAGCTAGACACACCCACTCAGAGGTGGACTTTCCTCCTCTCTTCCATTGAACGTATGTATGTATGTCATATATAAACCATAGCTAACGAGAGTGCTGCTGGACTAGACCGCGACCTTTGACCGTGCCATTGATGGGCTTTGAGTTGGTGTCTCTGGTTCCACTCTTGCAATAGGTACAATGTTTAGAGGTGTTTTCCCTCAGATGATTTGTCCTCCTCTGCTCCTCCTTCGTCCCCAAGGGGTCCCTTCTCCATTTCCTCTCATCACCGTTACACAGCTGGATTCTCCTCACAAACTGATCCCTCTGAATAACCTACGACCCTTGTGACTATTGAGGGGCCATGGAGGGGCATCTTCTACAGCTTAACCCTGACGGAGGTCCTCTGATTGGCAACAACTCCTGGACTTTAAGACATTGTTTTAAGACAACTATTTATCTATCCATCTATATATAGTTATAACTATCTGTATCCATCCATCCATAATCTGCTTACCCCCAGTGCGTTGAACCAGGAAACAGCCTCCTTCTCCCTCTCTTCCTTCTCCTCTTGGATCTGCAGGAGCTGACGCTTCAGACTCCCGTTGGTGAGTTCCAGCTGCTGCACTTTGTACTGGGCTTCCTGTAGCGACACGGCCAGTTCGGCCTGGGAATACACAAAGGAAACGGTCTTAACCAACACAACTAACGACTCAAGTCTCAGACAGGACACAGTTCTTCAGGCTACCTTTATGCTTTGCAGCTCCATTCTGTTCAGATGCATCTCCGTGAGCTCAGAGGAGATGGGGTCAAGCTTCTGCTCGTTCAGGGACCGTAGCTCGTCCAGCTTGAGGTTGAGGGTTTCCGTCATGACCTCCAGTTTATGTTTCAGCTGTTTCTCTTTTAACTGAGCTTCCCCTAGATCAGCCTGTAGGTTTATGATCTGCATGGAGTCATATCAAGTAAGGATGAGGTCTCTCAAATAACACAAAAAATTATATAAATTGAGGGCATTTAGCAGAAGCTTTTATCCAGACTTCATCCACACACCGACGGCGTGAACCATGGTAACCCTAACCCTGACCCATGCAGGACGGAGCCGTTAGGGGTAGGTGTATCTCGCCGAGGGCCACCGTGACTATCCGCTAGGACGAGCCAGGGATCGAAATAGGAACCTTCCAGTTACAAGCCAACTACCTCCTGAGCTAAGCAAATACCATTACAATACTGAGTCTCTCCTATCTAGAGCATCCATTATTGGTGAACAACGAGAGCACGTACCTGATTTTTCAGAACGTGGACCTCTGTGTTATGAGCCTGTGTTAAACGTTCTTCTTGATGGTGAAGGTGTTGGGTGTGCTGTTCGTTTGTAGAGTCGTATTCAGACTTGAGCGATTCGAGCATTCGAACCCTCAGCTCTACCTCCCTCTTAAGAGAAAACTTGTCTTGCGCCAGTATCTGAGAGTACAAATTGCAAAGTGGTCATTTAATTACATTTGGATCTTTTTGCTTTCTGGCAACAATAAGGTTAGGTTGGGATGACTTGTTAGAATATTTATTATTGGTTCAAAGCTATGACATTAACTACATTTTATATCTTCAATACTGTGCACACAACAATGTTAATCTTTTGCACACCTCTATAGTGTTGGTCATCTCCACCCTCTGCTCTTCCAGTTGGGTCTGCAGCTCCACCTGCTGGTTCAGAAGGTCCAGGCCCGCGTGAGCCGCCTGCTGGACCTGTTCCTCGCTCTCCTTCAGCCGGCTCCTCAACCTCTGAATCTCCTCCGTGGACTCCAGTGCTCCGGACATATTGAGTCGTTCTCTTTGCACTCAAATTCGGCAGCTGAAGTCAGAAAAGATTCAACCAAAAATTTACAAACAAATAATGTTCCAAACAGTGTTTTCCAGAGGCAACGTCATTTATCATTTCCAAGTGTTCCCCTGGCTCTCTAGGCCTCTCTCTAGGATGTTCTCAATGACACCTCTTCCCAACTCAGGATTTAGTTTTTCATGGTTGTTTTGCATTGGTACTTTGCCGTGGTTGGGTTACATTTAATAGTTAAAAACAAATTACAATTGTGATGTGTTATGCCACACAGTACATACTAGCAATAACTGCTGCAACAAAAGCATTTGTGTAAGTGACCAGCTTGTTATAGTAACAGCATGTAATGTCATTTATTAGGTTAATATACAATACGACTTCACTTACGTAGGCCTGTCGCTTTGTAAAACTTTACATGTGTTGCTACTTTTAATTATTAAAAGCCTGCTTAATACTTGCCGTTTAGCTTTCGGGTAAGTTGTGAAGCAGGTAGGTGCAATAGTTAAATTAACCTTAAGAACAGTATCGTGGATAATGTTAGTTAGTGTAGTGGTTAAATTAATCTATTTGACGTCCAAAGATAAAGGATTTAACAGTTAATAGTCACCCGCGCGAGCTTAAGAAGACAAGGTTCAGAATTAGAATATGCAATCGTAAATTATCACAATTCAATAACATCTCCACTCAAAGTAAGACGTAAGGACTGACTTACCTATTAAAGCAGATCAACAAAATACATTTGAAACCTCTTCCTTAGCCTCAGTTTAGCGCTTCTCAAATTTTGAATCCTAGGATCTCCCACGCTGAGCATCGCGAGACCTGCGTCTGGCGAGATCAAGGTCGGGCGTGATTGGTCAGCTCTGCGCAGGCGCAGTCAAGCTTAGAACCATTTGGGCTAAAACAGTAGAGCTTTATCAAAGCCTTAAGAAACCTATATTTCTTGAATTAAGAGAACAATTGATTATTCTCGAAAAACAGATTACCATATCGGAAAAGGTAAATAACATTTCCATTCTTTATTTTAGCGTCTCACCTATAATATAGATGCATGGTTGTTTATTAAATATGTGTTTACCTTATCTGTAGCTAAACACTGAAGCCGAATCAATAAACAGCTTGCACTATTCCTATTTTAGATTGTAAATTGTAAATCATTGTCTAATATAGATGTCTATACATATATGGGCGAAATATAGTGATGGTAAGTACAGTTGCATTTTATGAAACACTTTATATTGGGCGTAATTTATTTAATCAGTAGGCCTACGGTCCTCTGGTACGGTTAGGATTAGGGTTAGGGTAGAATCTTCACTTCATGGCACATTGGTTAGGGTTAGGGTAGGAGCTTCACTTCATGGCTCATGGGTTAGGGCAGGGCTGGACTGGGACCAAAAAATCAGCCCATTGAATTGAATTAAAATGTGTTTATTTTGAACAAGTGTATAATACAATAATTTTACATAACACACACACACACACACACACACACACACACACACACACACACACACACACGCAGACACAGAAAATGTCACTCACTTTAAACTCCACAACAGACAAAAGACGTCATTAAACAAGGCAGCCTTTAAAAGAGTGAGCTGAGACAGATAGAAAGGTTAGAACGATAATTGAATGGAATGATAACTGTAATGGAATTGTATGATATTAGTAGTAGCGATGACTACATGTATGAAACATGTGAGGAACTAGTTGCAGCACGACTCGACGAGCAGCTCTCAGTAGCTCACTCTTCGTACGCTATCCCTGTAAATG
>OLKM01002925.1:40000-49859 GCA_900291075.1 Melanogrammus aeglefinus | reverse complement strand
AGGGGGTAAGGGGTGGAGGTGGTGGAGGGGAGGGCGTTTGAGATTAGACAGTCGAGAGCAGAGAGAGGGAGCGACGCGGGGGGGCCGCAAGAACAGAGGTTGACAGGAGGAGAGGAGGGGAAGGTTCTGCAGACTAGGAGGAGACGGCTCGCGTCTACGCGTTTTTAAATATCCGTCCGAAACCATCAACCCCCCCCTCCCCTTAATGGCACGGCCGCACGTATCCGAGCAGACAAAGTTCTTGCATTACTGTCGGGAGGTATTCAAGACACACTGTATCATTCACAGCCACGCTGGGCAGCCATGTCAAACTCCATTTATTTCAACCAATCACAGCAATGCCGAGCTGGTGTTCTGTCTCAACACTTTGTCTTTCAGTTTTTGGGGTCATGAAACCAGGCGTAAAATGCTGTCCGCAGTTATACAATATCTCCCTCACAATTACTGAGTGTATTTATGCACTATGCATGCAAGACATGCATATTTGCAGTGGCTGTGAGCAGTGTGTCTGTGTGTTTGTGTCCTGTACTTTATCGCTGGTCTGTCATTTTTTCCAGAGAGCTTGTTCCAGAGAGCTTCTCTCCTCTAAAGCCCAGTTCAGCACGCTGACTGACTTCCCACACAAGATGACGTTAAATCGGTTCATTAACACCATTTTTGCAAGAGCGTGATCGAGGGAAAACACAGCTTGTCACTTCTCTCTTGTCTCTTTATGAAAGATAACCCTTCACACACACGCACACACACACATGGTTGGCCCCTCGTGGCTCCTAGCTCAGTGTGGCTCTGTTATCACAGAAGGTTAAACTACATGGGCCCCTCATCTGTATATATAGGCCGGCCCCTGGGAGCCTTTAAAAAAAAAAGAAAGACGAAAACAAGAACGCAAAATGTGAACGCGAGCTCCTAGCGACGCCACATCTTCCCCGAGTGTGAGTCAGGTGTGCGGCACACTTCAAAGTGAAAGGCGCACACACACACACACACACACACACACACACACACACACACACACACACACACACACACACACACACACACACACACACACACACACACACACACACACACACCACACACAAGAGCTCTTCCGCTGCGCCCATTGAAGCTTGTATGCACGCTAATGACCTAGCGGCGCTGAGGAACTATTCAGGATGCCATCCGCCTCATCTATATGTGGAGGAAGAACACGCGCGCACAACGCTGTCGATGAAGGCTGAGGTGTACCATGAATGGGTTTCTACGTGAAGAGCGCCGAGTGTGTGAATAGAGGGTAATTTGCGATGGTTAAGATGACACTTTAAATATCAACCAATGAAAGCAGAACTTTTTTTTTTTGTGATCATCACAGTGATGGGACACGTTCAAAAGACATTGTGAGGCTGTGGTGTCAACGGGGAAAGTAATAGCAATCACTTTAGGAACCATCGTTCGGATGGGACGCGTGGCATCACCGCGGCGACACTCTATGGCTGTTGTCGAGGGCGACCAGGGGTTGTACTCTGATGCAGTGCAGGGATGTGGAAGGGGGAACCACTTGCTCGTCTCTCCGCCGCTCGCTCTGTAAGCACATTTAATTACACCGCCGGCCCTTTCAAACACTCACACATGACTGGGATCAGTCCAGAGGGACGGCGCAAAAGGGGCTTATTACTGCCGATGTTTCTGTTTAGCTCAAATGAGAGCCGAGGGCCCGTCAACGTGTCAGCAGTGGTTTGTAAAGCCACCTCACACAAGTGACATCGTCGCAGCTGGCACTGTCCACCGGTGCCGCTGATGCCCAGGAGTACGGGACTCACACACACGCACTAGTGACACTACATATACACGAACACACACACACACACACACAACTAGTGACACTACACACACGCACGCACACACGCACTTACGCACTCGCGTAAACACACACACATACACGGTAGTAGCACTACACACACACACACACACACACACACACACACACACACACACACACACACACACACACACACACACACACACACACACACACACACACACACACACACACACACCACACACACACACACACACACACACACACACACACAGTACATACACACTCAGTCATGGGGCAGGAGGGAGGGGGTGTATGGAAAGAAAGGAAAGAGAGGAGGAGAAATAAACAAACGACAATGCGGCGGCCATAGAGGGAGAGGAACAGGGCGACAGGAGAAGATGTGGATTTTCTGTGCTGTAGTAAGAAAAGCACCTGCAATAAACATGGCGACGGGAACCCTGAGTGGCCTTCTCGGCGGCCCGGGATGAAATAAATACAGTGAAAAGCTTTTACCTTTTTTGCCTTTTGTGGAAAGCTTTCCACAAATGTATTATTCAAACTATTTCCTCAGGAAAAATAAATAAAGAGGTGACAACGTGAAAACTCAATATGTCTCTCTCCTGGCTGGCAGTTGGCTTTTTTTATTGTCCTCCTCCTGTGTGTGTGTGTGTGTGTGTGTGTGTGTGTGTGTGTGTGTGTGTGTGTGTGTGTGTGTGTGTGTGTGTGTGTGTGTGTGTGTGTGTGTGTGTGTGTGTGTGTGTGTGTGTGTGTGTGTGTGTGTGTGTGGCTAGTTACGCGCTCACTGTTGAACACAGTGGTTGTTTAGTTGTTAGGTTAAGGTAGGTTTATGGTGAAGAGGAAGACATTGCCATTTCCTTCCGGTTCTCTACTTGTGTGTGAGTGTGTTTTAGTGTGATTACCTTCAGCTTTATTTGACAGGAATTAGATGAAAATTGGAAAATATTTGGAAGTTGCTTAAAAATGGATTGGAGGTAATGCAAGCCTTAAGCCAGATTCATGCTGTTCCTCTACTTTCCACTTCAGCTAATGTAAAAAGGCTGTATTTTTAAGGCCTTGAGAGCTCTCTTCAAAACCCTCTGTGGGCCACTATTTCCAAAGAGCCAAATTTCTCTCCTGTGCAACATTAGTACCTTTCTAAAAGGAGCTCACAAAAGTGCTTTTCCTCAAAAGAAAACGGGACTTTTGTCCATACGTCTGTTACATGTTCAGTGGAACGGTGTTCTCTGGGAGTGAAAATCCATTTACATCTAACTGATTTAAATATCCGTCTCCAAAGACCTTTCCCAATTCATTTATTTATCACAATGATATATATTTGCCTCAGAAAATCACAAAATGGCTTGTGAAACCCTTTGCTTCTAAGCTACTTCCACCCAGTACACATCTTTAAAGAATATACAAATATAAATATCCACACTAACTATGTGTAGAGGAGACGGACTGACCTCCAGGATAGGAGATGTATGGACCGTGGAATATTACCCGTTAGAACCGGACGGCTGGCTAATTCCCAAGTCTGGATGCATCAACATCAAACAGTTCCTTAATTGACTCTGAATTACACTTAAATGCAAAGCATGGGATTGGAGACGGGATATTATGGGCTGTCAGATTGCATTCATCACATTTGTTTTGTTGTTGCTTGGATTGTATGGAAAAATAGAAGGTGGAACAACGAGGCAATAAAAAAGATGCATGAGAGTGTGTGTGTGTGTGTGTGTGTGTGTGTGTGTGTGTGTGTGTGTGTGTGTGTGTGTGTGTGTGTGTGTGTGTGTGTGTGTGTGTGTGTGTGTGTGTGTGTGTGTGTGTTTTTGTGCTCTCAAATCCACTCGTGTCAATATGCCCCACTGTAAAATGTATTATTAAATTCTTCATAGAATATTATAAAATGTACTATATATTATTATCCCAATGTTATTCCTGGCTTGAAGTATGTGTGTTTGTATTTGTGGGTGTGGGTGTGTGTGCGTGTTTGTGTGTGTAAGGCTCAGAGGTTGAAATTTATATCACAGTATAATATCAGACGATCTCCCCCCAGGGTTGGAATTTTCAGGTGGCTTCAGTCAGGAGAGAAACGAAAGACTCCCGTTACTCAGTCTTCCCATCCACCACCACACAACCCTACTCCTCCTCCTCCTCCTGCTCCTCCTGCTCCCCCTCCTGCTCCTCCTCCTCCTCCTGCTCCTCCTGCTCCTCCTCCTCCTCCCCCTCCTGCTCCCCTTCCTCCCCCTCCTCCCCCTCCTCCTCCTCCTCTCCTCCTGCTCCTCCCCCTCCTGCTCCTCCCTCCTCCTGCCTCCTCCTCCTCCTGCTCCTCCTCCTCCTCCTCCTCCTTCTCCTCCCCCCCTGACAGTCAGATGGCTCAGGGGCTCTCACTGGGGGTCCCCATGGGGATCCGGCCTAGCCAAGGGCCCGGCACCAGGCTGCCGGCACACTTATGACCAGCCATGTTCTTCAAAAATATTCACGGCGCAACCCGAGCGTGGCGCGATGACAGATAGTGCCGTCAATATATAGTGACAAACAAATTAGTGCAAAGATGCTCCTCCCTGCACACCAGATGTGTCGGGCGCCACCGTACGGAACGGCCAACGGAAGGGAAAAAAAAGAAAGGAGTGGGAAAAAAAGGGGGAAAGCTGTCCCCGTCCCCATCTGTGCCGTTGCGCGCTTCGGGATCACCGGTGCAGCAGTTTTGTGCTGAGCAAAGTAGCGCGAAAAACAGTCCGATTTATATCTGCATCGCAAATACAGTACCGGGTTGAGAGGATGGGTGGGTGAAGGAGGGTGCGAGTTAGGGGAGGTTAGAGTAGTCTGGAGGTGGGGGGGAGCGTTAGAGAGGGGGTGAGTAGGAGGGGGTGTGAGGGAGGGTGAGAGTAGGAGGGGTGGGTGGAGTAGGGTGAGGGGTGGGTGAGGGGAGGGTGTGAGGTGGTGAGGGGTGAGAGGGGGGTGGGTGAGATAGGGAGGGTGGTGGAGGGGAGGGGTGAGAGGAGGGGTGAGGAGGGAGGGTGAGGGGGGGAGGTGGGTGGAGGGGAGGGAGGGTGAGAGTAGGGAGGGGGTGAGAGAGGGGAGAGTTGGGTGGAGGGGAGGGGCGGTGAGAGTAGGGAGGGAGGTGAGAGTAGAGGGAGGGGGTGGGTGAGGGGAGGGGGTGAGAGTAGGGAGGGGGTGGGTGGAGGGGGGTGAGAGTAGGGAGGGGGTGGGTGGAGGAGGGAGGGGGAGGGGGTGTGTGGAGGGGAGGGGATGCAGGAGGATGTTCAGGGGGGAGCCTCCACAGTTTAGTTTGTTTGGTTTCCTGTGATGATACTTCCCTTCGTCCGCACAAAAAACACAAAATGGATGGAATAGATGGACACATCCCGCATTAATAATGTAGTAATGCGGGACAAACACTTTGATTCCGACACGGAAATTAGCTGTCAAGGGAGATGATGGGGAGAAGCAGTGAGTGCTATTGTACAACACACACATGATGTTGACCCATGAGGCCCCCCGACGCATGGAGCATTTCGGATAAGCACGGAGACAAAGACACTACAATCGGATGTAAACAGATTAAAACAGATTACTTGTTTTCCCTCTCCGCCTTGATGGGCAGCCAGCTGCAGCCCAGCTTCTAGACGTGATGCTGGGAAGAGCAGCACTGACCTGAGTGCAACCCCCCGCACCTGGCTCCCAACACGAGCCACCAACACCTCCAACCAACATGCAGCTCCGACTGACGCTGGGAAACCCTGTTTCAAACTCCAACCTTCTTTTTTTTTTTAATCGGACTGGTATTCTTTATTCCAAACTCCCTGCTGGGGTCCCGCAACGGCAAACAAGCAGCCATCACAAGCATCACACAAGCGGTGACAAAAAAAAGCAGACGCACGTTTGAAGCTCGACATTCATCCTTTGCATCAGGCGTTCTGAGAGGACACCATAGGGGTCCGGAGGCTGTGGATGTGTAGGAGCACACTGACACACCGACTGTGTTTCTGTGTGTGTGTGTGTGTGTGTGTGTGTGTGTGTGTGTGTGTGTGTGTGTGTGTGTGTGTGTGTGTGTGTGTGTGTGTGTGTGTGTGTGTGTGTGTGTGTGTGTGTGTGTGTGTGTGTGTGTGTGTGCGTTAGTGTGCATGCTCTTTCTTTCAGAGGTTCGGTTGGTGGGCGGGTGAGAGAGGGGTGTAAGAGAGAACGAGGGAGAAAGAGATATGAGCAGCATAGCAGGGGAAGGCGTAGACAAGGCCGACCTGCTTAGTGTCATTACCCAGCAGCCCTACCACCATGGCGACGGCGTGTAAATACGCTGGAGTGCTTGTTATGGGAAGGCGAGAGAGGCCTGCGCGCCGCGTCGATGGCTTTCGACCGGCTCCCCGCTCGCTCCTCCTGCGTTAACGTTGTGTTCAGGAAGGGTGGGATCTGTTGACGAGCAGAGGCTGATTGTGATCAGCACGGCCCACCGATGGATACCTGGCTAAAGGTGGGACCGATTTATTTTTGCGTTGTGTTCGTTTTCAAAAATCTGGCGTTAACTGTAGGCATTAGTTTCAAGAATGTAATACTTTCATTTGATGGGAGTTTTTTTCTGTGTAAGGGGTGGAGGCTAAGTCGGGGTTTGCATTCGCAGACCCTCTCTTATAAAAATTATAGTTGCCCCAGCAGGTACTATTAGTCAGAGGTAGCAATTGTAGCACTAAAAGCATTTGCATTTACACGATTTTCTACTTTGCAAATGTAACACATTTCTTTCATTCATGTTTCACTTTCAACATTTTCAATGAAATATGAATATTGTTCTGCTACGACCTAGGCAATCTTTTACCGAATCAAACACCGAAAGGCTTTTATCATATTTCTGGCATGGTTTATCGCTGTCATGCATTCGGTATTCGCTGGAGCGAGCGTGGGCCCTCCAAGGTGTGGGGTCCAAGAAAGGCTTTGACGCGAGGCACTTCTCACAGGCGGAGTGGAGTGCAAGACAAGGTGGTTCCGTTGTGGGAAAATGAACCTCTTGGCACTCCGACCAGGCACTCTGCTGAGCCTTCACAGAGATCCTGGACTGGCCCATGTTGGCTCTCTCTGCTGACCCTCCTCCATATCCAGGGCTTTGTTAAGAGCACTCTGATTACCTCTCTCAATAAGGTGCGCCATTGAGAGACAAAGTGTGTGTGTGTGTGTGTGTGTGTGTGTGTGTGTGTGTGTGTGTGTGTGTGTGTGTGTGTGTGTGTGTGTGTGTGTGTGTGTGTGTGTGTGTGTGTGTGTGTGTGTGTGTGTGTGTGTGCGTTTGTGTGTCTGCTGTGCTCTCATTCGACAGCGATATTAAGCTCTTAAATGATTATCAGTGTTCCTTTGTCTAGGTGTAATCCACACTCCAATAGGAATGGTTTAGTGTGTGACAGTGCCTGCCTCGGTTCTGTCCTAAACAATTTTCTCTGTCGCTGGCAAAGACCTGCTGAGATAGAAAACCTCTTACCACTACAGTGAATGGAACCACCATAAGTGTACCTGTTTTCAGGTACACTTAAATTCCATGAAATGTTGAGAGTGAAATCCGTTTTTTATATAGGGTGACCACATTTTCAAAACCTAAACCGTGACCCATAAGTATACCTGCGTGCACGCCTGCCCATGTGCACACTTCGTGCATGCACACATGTACGCAAATGTCCTCCTGAGCTGCCCGCTTCAGATCACTGACATTGTGGTTTTCCCCACTGAGGAAGGATGCAACTTTCCAACCTCAGTACCACATCGTTTGCATTAGCCAATCAGGTTCTACCAAGCCAAGTCAACATTTTTGAAAAATGAAATTGTAAAAATTAAATATTTGTTTTTGATCATGTCTAGCTTTAGCATCCTGGTTATCGTAGCATCGCAACTTATACAGTCAGCTACAATGCCAAACTGAAACCCTTTCCTATCGGAGGAGTCAAATAAAAGGATACTTTATTGCTCTGCGTCAGATTCTCCATGGGCCAGCTCGGTTTATTGAATTTGGTAAATCTTCAGTAAACCTATCTTCATTGATTTATCTTCTCATTTGGGCTTATTTAGTTAAGGTGTATATTCCTTATAAATAGGAGTTTATTCGTTACAGTAGAAAAATAAACATATTTTATCACAAGAACAGTGCGTGTTGTCAATGAAATTCAATAAAATTAACCAAGGACAAGACATTTAAAGAAGACAGAAGAAAGTTTTCATTGTATAATCGTATTCTGACCCCAGTCTTATCCAACTAAAGTAACTAAAGTAAGACCCCATGCATGCATGGGGTCTTAGCAAACAGGCTAACCACACAGCATTGATTAAAAACAGTGTTTCTGGGTGGGTTTTATGGGTAGTGCTGTTGATCAACTGGCAGTGTGCGTTAGGATATAAAACCATCTTTCTGTCATTATTTGTGTATTGCCAGATGAACACATGTAAAACAGATGGCTTGGCTACCCTGTTCTCACCAGCGCTAATCAGGTGTTAAATATCCATTAGTCCGGACTGCGGTGACCTCTACCCAGTGCTGTTTTATTCTCTCGGCAAACCACCAAAGTGTCTGCTAGCTTACCGAGCGGTGGTCACACTCCTGTTCAACAGGTCGGCTTGCTATTTCCTCCCTGCTGAATTAATTTAAAGCAGTCGTCTATATCTTTACAGACAGAACATGCACATTATACCGTAAGGTAATTAGGCCTTCTCTGTGAAATCGTATAGAAATCGACACGCACACACACACGTACATGCACACAAAGCCAAACTCACAGGTATCCTGTCACCGCAGCACCTCGTGAGGGCTAGCCCGGGAAGCTAAATGTCTTACACGTCGAGGGCAGAGGAGCACATTGTTTTGGCAGCCCGTGATAACGCTTGTCACTCTGTGACACTGTTTCTGTCAGTGTTTAAAACAAGCACAGCAATACACAGATAAGGGCATTAGCAACACGGGTACAGCAGGGACAGGTTGAGGTGTACACAACTAGTCCTACTCACCCTTAGTTATGAATCATGATGATCGTTCATCCTGTACATGAAGCGGTTATTATTATATTATCTCTGAACAGTGTAAATGCACACTGATAGGTCTACTCCCGGAATGGGAGGATGTATTGACAGGTTATTTATAGATGTGCTTGTGATTAAGGATTGGTTTAATGATCGGAAGGAAATCATTATTTTAATTGCCAGGGACATATAAAAAAAATGTAATGTCATTAAATAGAACAGCAACATTTTGTTTACAACTGTAAGATGAAAATGTGGAGAGCCAATGGCAGGCGTCAAGAGATCAGACCAAATCAACAATAATGCACACAATTGACACAATTTCATCCAGCAATGTTTTTACACATTATGAGCTACAATACTGTGATGTTTTAAATGCTGCATCTGTGAATGCTGAATGCTTCAAAATTGCCAGCGTTCATTCAAGTGCTTCTTTGGCTAGCCAACAATGCGTAGCAGGCGACAGCCTGAATTGCCAGATCATTATGTAATCCCCTCACATCTGGCTCTTTCACTCACTCCATTCAAATAGCCCACCTTTTGCAGAAAATACACAAACCTGGCAACTCTACAATGAGCTTACCAGTTACTCCTACTTGAAGTGAAACGACTGTGTGAACGCAAATATTGTTTGGCACAATTCAGAGGAGAGAGAGAGAGAGAGAGAGAGAGTGGAGGGGAAAGAGAACACAAAACAAAACAGGGATGCTTGTGGGAGGAGGACCGGTTGCCATGGAGATGATGATGCATCCCCCCCCCCCGCCCCTATCACGAGAAGAGAGAGAGAGAGAGACGGAGAGAGAGAGACAGAGAGACAGAGACGAGAGAGAGAGAGTGAAGCGACAGAGAGAAAGAGAGAGAGAGAGAGAGAGAGAGAGAGAGAGAGAGAGAGAGAGAGAGAGAGAGAGAGAGAGAGAGAGAGACCAGCCCATTGTCCATGTACCACCAGTGTTGACGCTATCAGCAGTGACAATAGCTTCTGCCAAGAGCTCTCCATTTCCAACCCAACTCGGTTGCCTCCTTGCTCTTTGTGTGGTGGTGACACAGAGAGTGCTGTGTTCTCAGTCC
>OLKM01002925.1:10000-35000 GCA_900291075.1 Melanogrammus aeglefinus | reverse complement strand
CCCAGACGGGGCCCGTCCACGCGCCCGTCTTCTGCATCGCCGTGGAGGTCAATGGCCTGTCCTTCGAGGGCACGGGACCCACCAAGAAGAAGGCCAAGATGCGCGCGGCCGAGCTGGCGCTCAAGTCCTTCGTGCAGTTCCCCAACGCCCCGCAGGCCCACCTGGCCATGGGCAACCTCTCGGACCCCGCCGCCGACTTCACCTCGGACCAGGCGGCCGACTTCCCGGGCACCCTCTTCAAGGAGTTCGACCCGTCGCCGTGCGGCGCCACCGGCCTCTCGCTGTGCTCGGCCGCCTCCCGGGGCGAGCTGCTGTCCAGCGAGCTGCTGCGCCACGGTCGGCTGCTGCAGCACACCCTGGACCTGATGCTGCAGGCGCAGCAGCGGCTGGGCGGCATCGGCCCCGAGCCCGAGGCCCCCAAGAGCCCCGTGGCGCTGCTGAACGAGCTGCGGCCCGCGCTGCGCTACGCCTGCCTGTCGGAGCGGGCCGAGGGCCGGCGGCTGCGGAACTTTGTGATGGTGGTGCGCGTGGACGGACGCATGTTCGAGGGATGCGGACGCAGCAAGAAGCTGGCCAAGAACCAGGCGGCGCAGTGCGCCCTGCAGGGCCTCTTCAACATCCAGGCAGCTCCTGCGGGCAGGACTGGCCTCAAAGCCAGCAGGAAGACTTGTCCTCATTTACCCCAGGTGAGTAACAGGCAGCCTGGACGCCGGGGCCTGAGCCTGGTATCTCTGGCAGCCACTCTGCTTCCCACAGGGGCCAGTAATGATCCGATCGGCAGGGAAGCCAAACACCTTTCAGCACATAATTAAGGGGAAAGGAAGATACGAGCCCCGAAAAATAGCAAAGGCATGAAAGGCAGTTACAGATAAACGCAGTGTGTAAGCAAGCCGGCGTTTACTTATGGTGACAATAAACGAATGGATACAGTGTGTGTGCGCCTGGCGGTGTGTGTGTCGTTGTGGGTGTGTATTTTGGCCTGTGTGTGTGTGTGTGTGTGTGTGTGTGTGTGTGTGTGTGTGTGTGTGTGTGTGTGTGTGTGTGTGTGTGTGTGTGTGTGTGTGTGTGTGTGTGTGTGTGTGTGTGTGTGTGTGTGTGTGTGTGTGTGTGTGTGTGTGCATACATGCACCAAGGCCTAAGCTCCGGGTAAACAGAATCTGCTCATTGATCTATTCAAACAGAAAGGCATGTAAATGAAGATAATTATTGTCGTTGTAGCCGTGACTCGGGAAAAAAAAGGCCTGACTCCCCTAGAATAACTTCTACACATCCTAGTTGTGTGTTTGCAGAGCTATAATTGGGGGAGTTTTGTAATTTTGCACAATCTCTTGTTTCCTCATGTGTGGCATCTCAGTGTCTACAAACATTAATTCAATCTGTTGCCCAAAGGAGATAGAAAAGCAAAAGAGCAAATCGACAAACAAACCACTGAGCTCAATCCCAAGTTCATTTGCCCAAATATGTAAACAGCAATCAGAGCGGGGAAAACTAGTTTTCGAGGGACTTTGGGGTGAAATTGCTGATCCAAAAGCTACGGTATATATAAGGATTGCTTGGCACATGTTATCCACCATTTAAAACTTACTTTCAGCGGCAAGAAAATGAGTCGAGAGCAAAACTGTACTGCCTAGTAAGTCTCAGTAACGGCGGTTGTTTATTTACAATCAAAGCCTGTTTTCTATCTAACAGTGATACAATTAAACACAGTAAGTGAGCGCTATGGTATTTGTTCTTAAGTACCGTTTCCTGTATGAAAAACAATTAGACCGTAATTCCTATCTAATAGTTTTGTCATCTGTTAAATATTAAAATACGAACTCTACAACATTGTATAAAGTGACACTTTTTATAATCTATGAAACGCATCAGGAACAATAGAGCACAATACACAGGGTTCCCCTGTAGACTTATGTTTACCCAGTATCACACCAGTATGACATAACTCTACCTGAAGACATCGGCTCTGCTCCCATGCAGGCTTCATGTCATTAAGAACATGTTCCTTTCCGTGTCCTCAGGAACTACAAAGTGTCCTTCCCTCGATACACAACAACAACAACAGCGACGACAGCAACTCAAAAACCCTGCACGTTTTCCCCCCGCGAGTCATTCTTTTTTTCCTCCTCTTGCCTCCACGGTTCCTAAAAGGATTTTAAGAGGATTTGCTGCACCCGTTTAGTTACAGAAAGCTCTTCTTGAAAGTCAGCCTTGCTGTCTGTCTGCAAGGCTCTAGAGGCTTTTCTTTTGGCACGGAATGATAGCGACACACCAGTGTTGTAGGCATTTGCAAGTGCATACATACAGTGTGTGTGTGTGTTGCAAGTATTGCATATCAGGTATTATCCCTCAAATAAGTAAACATTGTCTGTTATACATGGATAGGTTAGTAAGTAGGTGAGTGAGTGAGGGACAGTCAGCGAGTAACTACCTGAAATACTGACTAACCCACTGACTACCTTACCAATTAATGAGCATGCATTGCTTACATGTTAAGGGCCAATGCAGAGCATGTGTTGTGCTTGGTTATAAAGCTCTATCTTTCTTTTATCCGAAATGCACAGCTGTGTTTCTGAGAGAGACCTACGGTAATACCTTTCCCTCACCATTTCCATTTCGACAAATACGGTTTATCAAAGCAATGCCGACGTGATCACACAGTGCACGGATGTGTGTGGTTATACCTTACCCGAGGCCAGTTAGTCGATTATATTCATATGCGTCACTTGTACTCCCATCACATTCACTCAGATTCATCTGTCGGAAACAACTGTGATTTACCGCCACAGACTAGGAGTCAATTGTCCCTTTTTCCAGATGCCATCGACTTGGCCATATTGTTTATGGAACAAACAAGAAAATACTTGAAAAAAGACTCCCATGCAAACAGCAGCGTAATCAAGATGCCCTGCATATCAATTGGTAGCTTAACTGGAAAACCCAGTAGATAGTACCTTGCCTGTCGGGGAATTTTTGTCTTGTGCTTTTTCCACAGTAATCAGATTCATCACTCTCCCCTGGTGTGAGAGTCACTGAGCGTACAGCTACAAAAAAAAGCAGCTTTGCACGGATATTAAATAAAGAAATTAGGCAATGACATACATTTATACAAAACCTATCGAGTAAAAAGGATATTGAGTTCCTGTTTTATCAGATTTGATTATACAAATCAAATAGAATGAAACATAAGGAGACTCTACAATAGGCAGATCCTCCACCTTGGCTAGTATAACCTCATCGGCTGCTTGGTTTTGATTCTCCCTCTCCAATGAAATATTGAAGCTGATGTCCACATTGTGTCGTGTCTCCATTCGCCGCACGCTCCCCGCGTACCGGCTACAGGGCTAGAATATTCTGGGCTGCTTCCATGATTCACTTATTAAGGAGTTCCAAACCAACACCTTGCTCACCAAAATAACACATTATATTAAGATTCCTAATTCATTCATTCCTGGTGATGCCTTTCTGTACTCTGTCTGGTAGTACAAATAAAAATCAATCAACGGAAACTCAGCCACTTAATCTTATCTTAGGCTTGGTTCAATCAAGTGACTGAGTTTCCTCTGATTGAATTGCTCCGATTCAGATTCCGAATAAATATTTTCCTGAAACTGATCTTCAACACGTACTCGCTTCGTCAGAGCTGAGCTGCAGAGTTCAGCGTACATTACTACGAGCAGACGTTATTAACGCACGCCACCCAGGGCTGTCCCCTCATTTAGAGCCCGATCGGCCACTTAATCTTTCACGGCCTTCTGGTGAGGAGGCTCGCTCAGAGGAACTCCGGGTACAAAACCGCGTGGGGGAGGCAGGGAGGGAGAAGGGGGAGAGGGAGAGAGAGCGAGGAGAGGGGAGGAAATCGACCCATCTCGGTGGAAGGACGGATGTAAGGTCAGCGATCAGGTTGCGCTGAAGACGGCTGTGAATGCAGCAGTTGTTCCGCTGTGGACTGAGGTCTGCTTAGAAGAGGGAACTCATGTGCACCCTGCTAGGAGCTAGCGCCCTCAACATCAGGAGGATCACGGGAGGGGAAAGGCAGACAAGGAGAACGCGTGAAGGATTTAATGAGTGCAATTACATTGTGAACCTTCATATATGGGTAAAAGCAGTATCTGTTTGTAAGTGTATCAATATGTTTCACGGCAAAGGCAAACCCTTGTGGGCCACAAGGGTAAAAATAATAATTGTCTTGTATGCGTGCCATTTCCGGTTATCACACGATTTCTACAACAGTTCATTTCTACCGTACAACATCACCACATAGTAGACATCTCCTGCTGAACATAACCCGAGGCTCTTCCCCTAGGGCCCTCTCACGCGGTCGTGAAGTGACGTTTCCTCCAGTATATGGAGCTGCTACGTTTCCCTCCACTCTTCCTTCCCGACAGTGGGGTTATGATTTGATTTAGCTGTTTCTAAACGCCTAACCTGATTAGACGGGGGGGGGGGGAGAGGGGCCCGGGGGGGGGGAGAGAGGGGAGAGGAAGAGGGGCCTGGGGGGGGGGGGGGGAGTGTATGCAGACTCATCGAGCAAAGTAATTTCCCCGCTTGCAACCGCGTCAAATTGAATATGATTTTTCTATTTTTTTTTTTATTCCAGACACGTGAAGGTGACCCTCTATCAGCCACTCAGCCTTTTCATTCATTCATCCATTTGTTTATTTATAATAATGATAATATTAATAATAAAAAAAAACTGTTTGTCTAATCTCTCCACTCTCATTTTTTTATCTGTTGCTCGTATAAACAGCTGTGACAGGCCGGTTGTTAATTAATATTGTCACAACTAATTAGTGTTGGTGATCGCTGTCGTCGCCGCCGCCGCCGCCGCCATCCACGGAAAAGCAGGAAAAAAATGACACCAGGCGGAGGGGTGTTGGATACGGCGATGAGGGGGCTGTGGCGCTGGCGGCGGAGGTGTGAACAACATGCTATCAGAGGAGGAGTCGAGTAACGGCATGTCTGGGAGACCTCCGTGTTGGGGCGCGGACGCCGTCTGGATGGGGGGGTGGGTCAGAAGCTGCGCGTTCCCCCTGGCGACTGTCAAAGCAGATGTTTTTTTTTTATTTTCCTAACTGTTGATTAGCTCCACAAGCGTATGTTGTGTGTGAATACACACGACGATAAACGCCCGTATGCGTTGCGATCGGATGACAGACAGCGCACGGTGCAGTGTAGACCCTGTCAGGGGGGGATCGGTGTTTGGGTTCTGCACTTGACGAGGTTAAATGACTCGTAGCGCTGAAGTTTTTCGTCAAGAAGTCCCACCCGTCTCTCTCACAGGTGTCGGACACTTGGGTGTCAGGGTAACGTGCGAGGCACGCCGCGGCTTCCCTGGCAACCAGACTGCAGAAGAGGCCTCTCATCAAACGCTGTTTATGCCAACCACTTAGCTCATCGGTTGACATTTGAAGCCGGGAGCCCGCCGCGAAAGAGTAAAGATTTGTGCGATGAGAAATTAAGGAATAACTCAGTTTTGCTGTTCTAAACGGGAGCCTCGTGACGGCGCCTTGAAAGGTTAGAGTCCTCCTGAGATGGGCTAATGTTTATGCAAAACCTGACCTATAAGACTGTGGCGGGGTGCGGGGGTGGGAGGAGGGGGGGGGGGGGAGTTGTGGGGGGTGTGAGCGCAGCGCGTCGGCGTGGCGAGGCCAGGGAAGCCCCCTGTGGTGCGACGACGAGGCTGTGACTGGTGGCAGGGGGGGGTCGTCCCCTCACAGCACCGCTGTACTCTTCCGGCTGTTCGGTCCGCTACCTAACACAACCTGCTTTTATTCATTATTTCATTTCGTCTTCTCCTGTTCTCCTTTCAACCCCTTCTCCTGCTATTATCCGCCCCCCCCTGCCCTCTCTTGGTGTTTGATCCTCTTCAACCTCTTCTCATTCATGATCTCCTCCCCTGCTCTCCGCTCGGTCCCTCAATCCTTCCCTTTGATTTGATTCGGTCTCTTCCCTGCTCCCGCTCCCCGCTCATGGCTCTGCTCCCCTCTCTGTGCTCGCTCTTCTCTCCTGGTCCCTCTCTGTGTCTGTCGGCCCCTCACTTGACAACAGCGCAATCAAGAGGCCCTCAGGTGGTTGCTCGACTGGAAAGAGGAAAAAAAGCGAGGTGCTCGTCAGCTGGGGGACTGTGTCATGTTATTTTAACACAGTACAAGTCCCTATTGTAGTGGGGGTGGGGGTGGGGGGGGACCCGGGTTGGTTTCATTTTGATTCTATACTTATCCATTCCCTTTTCCTCTCCTCCTCCTCACCTCCCTCCCTTCCTTCCACCCTGCTGTTCCCTGCCGCCGGGCAGAGCCAACCCTGCTCTTCTCTGGATGGTGTGCCCTCGCTCTATAGGCTATCACCCCCCCCACCCCACCTTCACACACACTTCATTAAAAGCATAATCAGCTTCATTACAGTTTCATAGGCGTTCAGGTGGCGGACGTCTCTCTGATAAATCAGCCGTGTATTGGTCCCTTGTGGCTGCGGACGCTCTGAGGTTTATCTGCCCCTCTCAGGCAGGCCCAGACGGAGAGACGCTGGGTGGGGAGTGAAGGGTGGTGTGTGGCTGGGTGGATGGAGGAGAGGGAGAGAGAGCGGGGGTCTGGATGTCTGGCCGTTAGATGACCTTCCAGCCAGCCAGCCAGGATGGAAGGGGAGGACTGACGGTCATACATGTTGACACACGCACACATTCCCCTCATCAGCAGCCGGCCAGACACACACACACACACACACACACACACACACACACACACACACACACACACACACACACACACACACACACACACACACACACACGTAGGCACATGCATGCACTCACATACACATACACACACAGACACACACACACACACACACAGAAACCTGAAGGTACACAAACACTCCATGCTAGTGGCTGTCCCCCTGTCATCCACTTGCATGCCTGGTTGATTATTTAGATCTAGCAGGCTCTCAACCACTCAACAAGCAGAGAGAGGCCCTTCTGGGGACCGGCCAAGACCCTTGTCCCTGTATCGTTGCATGGCGTCTGCTGGCGGTCTGTGCGGGCCCCTCAGGGGACCTCTGAGATCTGAGAGAAGTCCCAAAATGCGGGAGCTAGTGTTTTGTGACAGTTTTAGTGGTTTGGTTTCTTGATTCCAAAGAAATCAACATGAAATAATGAGGAAAATAAAGGGAAATGATCAGAGGCAAGGCTAACAACTCCATTAGAGTTTGTAGCCGGGAACTAGTTCACATTACATGTGAACTTGTTTAATCCTTTGCATAATGTCATTGCTCAGGCAGATTTATGAAAAGATCCCAATGATCAACACTCTGTAAATATGTATTCAAATTTAGTTTATATCTATAACTATATCTATATCTATCCCTCTCTCATTAGTCTGTCTCTATCTCTGTTGCTGTCTGCTGTCTCTCTCTCTCTCTCTCTCTCTCTCTCTCTCTCTCTCTCTCTCTCTTCTCTCTCTCTCTCTCTCTCTCTCTCTCTCTCTCTCTCTCTCTCTCTCTCTCTCTCTCTCTCTCTCTCTCTCTCTCTCTCTCTCTCTCTCTCTCTCTCTCTCTCTCTCTCTCTCTCTCTCTCTCTCTCTCTCTCTCTCTCTCTCTCTCTTTCTCTTCTCTCTCTCTCTCTCTCTCTCTCTCTCTCTCTCTCTCTCTCTCTCTCTCTCTCTCTCTCTGTATAGTATGGTCAGGTAACATACGGCCTACACTGCATTATTCTGTAACCTGCACTGATGACCGAGTAGGTGTGCGATGGGTGGAGGGCAGGGATAATGGAGGGGTGGAGGTGCTGGATGGATGATGACGTGCAGCAGGCAGACAGGGGAGTGAGACTGGGTGGGTGGAGGGGGGGTAACGGGGTCCACAGCGGAACAAAAGACCTTCAGGATTAATTAGGCGTCAGATTGGTTGCAGGGCACAGCGGGGGAGAGCGTAGTGTGTGTGTGTGTGTGTGTGTGTGTGTGTGTGTGTGTGTGTGTGTGTGTGTGTGTGTGTGTGTGTGTGTGTGTGTGTGTGTGTGTGTGTGTGTGTGTGTGTGTGTGTGTGGTTGGTTGTCTGGGGTGTGTGTGCATTTGTGTGTGGTTGTGTGTGCGCGTGTGTGTGTGTGTGTGTGTGCGTGTGTGTGTGAAGGTGTGGTTGTCTGGTGTGTGTGTGTGTGTGTGTGTGTGTGTGTGTGTGTGTGAAGGTGTGGTTATCTGTTGTGTGTGTGTGTGTGCGTGTGTTTGGGGGGGATAAAGAGAGAGGGAGTATCGGGGTTGGAAGGAGAGGGCGTTTAGCATTCCGGGAAGTCCTCCCGTCCTCAGGCCCTCATACTTCGGCCTGCATGCCCGTGAGTATACCATAGCCAGCTAGTTAAGCAGCGCCGCGGTAGCGCTGCAGCGCCTCCAACCCCTGTCCACGCTGGGTTATGGATGGAGCCCACTCCCCGGCTGCATGTGTTTTTATGGTGTCCCGCTGGTACACTAGAGGTCATATATGTAATGCATAATGTTTACATGATGGGTACCTTCACCCCACCCCCCACTCCTTACACACTCACACTGCTGTGTGCGACACATCAATGTGTGTGTTTTTGTTGGGTGTCTGTGTGTATGTGTGTTTGTGTATCTTTGGTGTGTGTGTGTTCTTTTGTGTGTTGGGTGAGTGTGTGTGTGTGTGTGCGTGTGTGTGTGTGTGTCTTTGTTTGGGGTGCGTGTGTGTGTTCTTTTGTGTGTTGGGTGAGTGTGTGTGTGTGTGTGTGTGTGTGTGTGTGTGTGTGTGTGTGTGTGTGTGTGTGTGTGTGTGTGTGTGTGTGTGTGTGTGTGTGTGTGTGTGTGTGTGCATTTTGGGTTTGCGTGTGTGTGTGTGTGTGTTTGTTTGAGGTGTGTGTGTGTGAGTGGGTGTATGTGTGTGTGCTTGGGTGTATGTGTGTGTGCTTGGGTGTGTGTGTGTGTGTGTGTGTGTGTGTGTGTGTGTGTGTGTGTGTGTGTGTGTGTGTGTGTGTGTGCATTTTGGGTTTGCGTGTGTGTGTGTGTGTGTGTTTGTTTGGGGGGTGTGTGTGTGTGAGTGGGTGTATGTGTGTGTGCTTGGGTGTGTGTGTATGTTCGCTGAGTGTGTGTCTGTGTGTGTGTGTCTGTGTGTGTGTGTGTGTGTGTGTGTGTGTGTGTGTGTGTGTGTGTGTGTGTGTGTGTGTGTGTGTGTGTGTGTGTGTGTGTGTGTGTGGGAGCAGGGGTGGTCCGAGGTGGAGACCTCCTCCAGAATGGTATCCAAGCCCCTTCTTTATGCAGGAGGCTCTGTTCACTGGGACAGAGCGCTGCCAAATTAGAGGAATACCAATAGAGCTGAACTCACACTGAACTCCACTCCATGCTCACGTTTCCTCCCTCCCACCCCTGATTATCCATTTGCATTGTGTTTTTCCACGCATTTGTTTAATTCATTCATTGAGCCGGTTTGATGTTTGTTTTTTATATTTGTATCTATGTTCTTAAAGCGGAATAGATGAACAGCTCTCTTACGTCCTCTCTGAGTGCCATCTGCGGATAAACCCCAGCCGCCCTCGTTAGCAGCGACCTGCTTGGTTTGCGCTCTGTTTCCCGATGCCATCCCGGCTAGCTTCTGCACTGACCTTTTCCTTAACACTTCATTCCCCCTGCCCTACATCCCGCACCCAACCGTCCGCCTGCACACAAGACAGGTGAAGGCAGGTCAACCATGACGCACTCGCCGCTCCGCCGGATCATCAGCCGGCGAAACAGAGCCGCTCCGGGTCGGGGGAAAGGCAAAACGACAGAGATGGTGTGGCGCTAATTCCCCGCACCCCAGGGACGCCGGAGACATACATTAAGACACTTCCAGACGCTGAACTTTGGGTCCCAAAGGGCCAGCCGGTGTCTAGGCTGATTAGCAACAGGATTGGCCACACGGGGAAGGAGGTCGAGCTTCGTCGCGCTTTTTGTGATATGTTATATTGAACGAGGCCCGCACCTCACCTCATGAATAGTGATCGCATGCTTTGGTCCACGGCCGCGAGAGGGGACAAAAGTGTCGGTGTGTCGGTGAATTTGGCACTGTTGGAACATTGTGAGAGCCTGCCACGTCGATGCTGAACTTGAATGGATGGAAATAAGCTAAGAATCACACCCAGATACAAAACGTGAGTTGCTAATAGCCTTCTGGAAAGGCGCCCTCGCTGTGGCACACTGAGTTTTCCCTTCTGACCTTAAAGTCCTGGACTTCAAATGAAAGATCTCCCATCTCGCTGCCTTTTTATTTCTCTATACCATCTAGCAACACACCTCTGTTCACCTTCCTTCCCCTCTGTGTGACAGGTTCTTAGCCCCACACCATGACCCCCTCGTTCTATTCTCACCCCCGGACCACCTCCGACTCTCTGAATACTAATAAAAATAACCTCACATTGCCTAAATGGCTGTCATAGCATCACGCTTGAACTGTATTCCTTTCCATCAATGAGGATCGCAACGAGGCCGACCTCAGCGACCCGAAGCGATGCGCTGAGCCGTTCTGCGGCTGCATGAAACATTGCGTGCTCTATGCCTCATGTCCACGGGTTCTCCTCTAACCGCGCGCAGGTCCACCTGCATCCCAAGGGGCCATCGAGATGCAGGTATCCATGCATGCGGTACGACGGAAGCGCTCTGTCCTTTAATGCATGGACACTTGCTCTAACACGCACGCACGCGCGTGCGCAACCAAAACTAAGCGATGCCTAGCATGCACAGGCGATGTTACGCATGGCTAGCGCATGGTATGGATGCATTGACACGCACAAACACAACTCTGGTCATCCCGTGTAATTGCTCTGCTGTGCGTTACTCGGTCTTCTCACCAGGGTTGAAATAAGCTCAGATACCCAAAACTTTAAGAGTTTAAGACTAAGTCACCTCCGCCCCCTCCGCCTCTAAATGAACCGCCTCACCTCGCTGTGTCGTCATTCTCCCGGCGTCAGTCGATCGTGCCCCTTTCTCAGTCTCTCTGTTCCTGCTTTTTCTCCATGCTCCCTCTGTCTCTTTCTCTGGCTTGATCTCAATCCTAGATCTTTCTATCTATCTGTCTCTCTCTCTCTCTCTTTGATGCTCTCTCCCTGCTTCTGTCTTTGTCTCGCTCTCTTTCTCTCTCATTCTTTGTTGCTCTCACTCCCTCTCTTTCTTTCTCTCTCTGTTGCTCTCTTTCTTTCTCCCTCTGTTGTTCTCTGTCTGTCTTTCTCTTCTTAATTTGCAATTCAATTCAAAAAAGCTTTATTGGCATGAGAAACATACATTTGCATTGCCAAAGCAGGTGAAAAATACAATAAACAGGTCACAAAAAAGGTCTCTCTCTGTTGCACTCTGCGCTTCTCTCATCGTCTATCGCTCTCTGTCACTCCCTCTTTGTCTTTCTCTCTGTCTCTCTCTCCTCTCTCTCTCTTCTTCTCTCTTTGTCTCTCTCTCCTCTCTCTCTGTGTCTCGCTGTCTCTCCATCTCTCTCCTCTCTCTGTCGCTCTCTCTGCTTCTGTCTTTGTCTCTCTTTCCTCTCTCTCTCTGTCTCTCTGTCTCTCCGTCTCTCTCTCCTCTGTCACTCTCTGCTTCTGTCTTTGTCTCTCTCTCTCTCTTGTCGTCCCCTTCTCTCGCTCCCTTGCTCCCCTCGCTTCCGCTCTCCACACCAAAACAAAAGCACACAGTAGGAGCAGGAAAGAGGCCATCCAACAACAAAGGAAAAGAAAACACACACACACACCACACTCGTGCAAAACACAAGGGCACACACACAACAATAACAGCCCCGTAAAATGACTGGTTACGTCGCTCCCATGCTGGGCCGTGTTAGTGGGCTGACTAGTGCTGTCATTAGGGGGAGCGGTTTGCCCTGACACATGAGGCAGTTGCTGTGTAATTTGGGGTAACACGGAACATAACACAGCGGGGCGCAGGCATGCACTCATGACGGTCCACATGCCAGGCAGCAGGCCTGCAGGGAGGGGGAGGCGTGCAGGCCCACAGACAGCCACTGGCCCACGACGCATGCACATACAGATGATGCAGTGCTTGCCATGTCCTTTGTCTTTTCGATCACTTGAGCGTGCATTGGTTCTGGCTCCCTGTCACTTCTCCGTTCTCGCTCGAGCAAAAAGAGAGTTTGCGTGTGTGCCTGTGTGTGTGTGTGTGTGTGTGTGTGTGTGTGTGTGTGTGTGTGTGTGTGTGTGTGTGTGTGTGTGTGTGTGTGTGTGTGTGTGTGTGTGTGTGTGTGTGTGTGTGGGTGTACTTGCTGAAGTGCACTTGTACACGTGCTCAAAAGGCTGGAGGGAGCCAACCCCAGGCTGACAAAGGGGAGGTCTGTACGTTTGTTACAATGCATCTGGCATTCTGCTTACCTTGCACACAGCACACGATAGATCTCTCTCTCTCTCTCTCTCTCTCTCTCTCTCTCTCTCTCTCTCTCTCTCTCTCTCTCCTCTCTCTCTCTCTTCTGCTTTCCTTGCACACAGCACACGATAGATCTCTCTCTCTCTCTCTCTCTCTCTCTCTCTCTCTCTCTCTCTCTCTCTCTCTCTCTCTCTCTCTCTCTCTCCCCCTCCCTTCCTGTCTCTCTTATTTTGTGTGTAAATGTTAAAGGACCAGGGGCTACAGGGTGATTTCCGCTCTCAGGGCTCCCTAGGAATTTCCTATCTTCTTACTTTGCATTTCTTTATATCTTCTCTCATTCTCTCTCTCTCTCTCTCTCTCTCTCTCTCTCTCTCTCTCTCCCTCCCTTCCTGTCTCTCTTATTTTGTGTGTAAATGTTAAAGGACCAGGGGCTACAGGGTGATTTCCGCTCTCAGGGCTCCCTAGGAATTTCCTACTCATACTTATTTGCATTCATTCATTCATTCTGTGCTGCTGGGAGGTGCATCTTACGTCCCAGCTCTGATACAGCTGCATGGTAGCAGTGGGCTCAGGAGCTTTCAGGGCGAGGGGGTGGTGCATGTCTCAGCCTCCTCTGTCAGGGAAGAGACAAACGTTTGTTATTGTGGTTTAGTAGGGTAAGGTGAAACTAGCTTGCTGACAGCATGCTAAGCTAATTGAGCTTCTGTACCTTGAAGCAAATCGGGATGCATTTGCGTAAGTTTGTGCACACATTTACACCCACAAACACACACATGCACATCTACACACAAACACACACGTACACATGTCTCTGTCTGTCAAACACACTTATACACAAACACATGCACAACTGCACAAACGGACACAGATGTATCCGCCACACGAAAACATGCACACACAAACGCGCCTATGTCTCTCCCACAGACACACACACACACACACACACACACACACACACACACACACACACACACACACACACACACACACACACACACACACACACACACACACACACACACACACACACACACACACCTACAGTGGCCTGTACACTCAATCACCCAACATGTAATTAGCACAAGAGAAAACTAAAGTTTACCTGTGTCCGCTGTGTCAGCAAGGCTTGTTCCTTCAGTTTTTTTCTACCCTTTACCAATTTCACTACTGTCAGTCACGCGCGGCGCACCGACACTATGCTGACATTTCTCACTAATCTCCTGTTGACGTTTGGTTTCTTATTTTGTCGTTTCTATTTTTTTTTTTTTAAAGAGCACCCAGAGCTATGAATCAAATGTCAAGGCGTGGCACGGTGGTGCCACGTCGATATCTGATGATGTATGGCTGGCCGTAGGGGGCTGGTACTGATGGGTGTGGAGGTGTTGGTGGAGGTAGAGGTGGAGGTGCAGGTGGCGGTGGTGGATGGATGCACGACAGCTCCCCCGTGGACATGATACACGGCGTGGCCGGCACTCCATCACCGTAGCGGGGGAGATAAATGTTTCTCCGGATCAGAGTCTTATCACAGCGGGGCTTCTTGTGTTTGGTAAACGGCTGTTTGGAGAGCGCTCGCTCTGGGGTGGGGGCGGGGGGCGGGGCAGGGGGCGGGGCCTCCCTAATGGGCCTTTGCACTTTGATGTCTTTGACGCTGTGGAGACAGAGGCGCGTGTTCGTGAATCGTGGGGAAATAGGCTCTATGCACAACTCCACTACTTCCTGGACTTAGTGCAGCTCCTTCATTTCCTGTCTTACATTATTGGATAAACTGATTAATCCAGGTGTGTCTGACCATTGGGACTACTCAGACACACCTGGATTAATCAGTTTGTCCAATAATGTAAGACAGGAAATGAAGGAGCTGCACTAAATCCAGGAAGTAGTGGAGTTGTGCATAGAGCCTATTCCAACATTAATTCAGCGGTCTTCCCCCGCCGTCTGTTGCCGGTGTGCTGTTGTTTTGTCTCAAAGTGTCCTTGTCCCGACCTTTCCAGGTTTGTCTTTTTTTGCTTTAAGGAGACTCTGCTGCTAAGCAGTGTTAAGAGACGAGGGACAGCATGGACACGGATTTTCTCTAAACATACATGGTTCTTTAAAACCATCTATGGACATGGTTTTTTTTTTTAACAATATGTGGACATAGTTGTATAAACCAAATGTGGACATGGTTTTGTAAAACCAGAGGTTGCTTGACTGGGTGACATAGGACAGACTGAGGGTCCCATACACAAACCAAAGGGCTCAGGGTTCCTTAAAATCACCCTTACACACACCAAAGGGCCCGGCACAGCAACAGCTGCAGATAGTAGCCATAGAAACCAAATTGAGCCCAGGAGGAGTTCTCCCACAAACTCCCAATGGATAAGTCAGACAGTGTCAGATCCCAAGAGCCAATCAGGAGAAGCTTACCCTTTAAGGCGGGGCTCAAACACTGGGGAAACAAAACAAAAGCAAGAAAATAAACACACAAGCCTCGATTCACTCTCAGGAATGATCCCAGGTTCACTTCTTTGAGCCTGCGATTTTGTTTCGTATAAGCATGAACTGGATTAACTTTAAAGATATTTCCTGGATGTTTCTCTAACCATCCAACCTAAGTGAAGAAGTGCTCAAGTTCTATACGACCGGAGCCATGAAAAGACGTTACCACTGGTGTTGTTGATAAATGTTGTCGGGAGGGATCTCGATAACTATAGTTATGTTGGAACGAAAAAAGCCTGCATGTTCATTACATTTATAACAGCGCTGAGATCAGTGGCAAAGTTACTCTCTCTCTCTCTCTCTCTCTCTCTCTCTGCTCTCTCTCTGTCTCTGTCTCTGTCTCTGTCTCTCTCTTCACTGAACCAGGGGGGATTAATGGGACGTGTGAAACAAGCCTCACGGGCCTCTGGGAGAAGCAAAACCCCTCTACAAGTAGACTCCCCCCGTCTCCCCCGTCCCCCACGCACACACGCACCCACTCCTCTCACTTAACTCAATAAGATGATAGACTCCTGTTAAACCCTTGTGGCTCGTCCTCTCAACCATCCCTCACCCTCTCCTCCGCCAATCCGTCTCAACCCACCTTCCTCTACCGGGTCTCTCGCTCTCGTCTTTCACTCTCTTTACCTCCCTTTGTTTCACCCCTTGTTTCACCCATTGTATCACCCTTTGGCAAGCATGTCTCTGATCTCTGTATCTAACCTGAAGGAAGGGTCCAACTCCCTATCCTTGTATTCTCTCTCTCTCTCTCTCTCTCTCTCTCTCTCTCTCTCTCTCTCTCTCTCTCTCTCTCTCTCTCTCTCTCTCTCTCTCTCATGGTCTGTGGGTCAGGCTCTGTTTTCTCTGAGTCCCACAGCTGGCCTGTGGTGTGTAATGTATGCAGCCACCGACGTGTGTGTGTGTGTGTGTGTGTGTGTGTGTGTGTGTGTGTGTGTGTGTGTGTGTGTGTGTGTGTGTGTGTGTGTGTGTGTGTGTGTGTGTGTGTGTGTGTGTGTGTGTGTGTGCGTGTGTGTTTTACACCGTGCCTGACATTATTAAGCTATCCCAGCCGTATCGCCACTTTTATCTTTAGCAGGGAGCTTAATCAGAGCGGATTGGTACCGGAACGACTTAGACGTGCTCCAAACATTAACCTGTTATCTTATTTCTCTCTCTCTCTCTCCATCAGATATATATAACATTCAGGGATTTTTTTTCTGTTTATCTCTGGTATCCACATATTTATCAGAGAGGCCCAGGGAAAAGGTGCAATGAAGCTCAATGATTCTTAAAGAAAAATAATTATGTATTTCTGAGGGTTTGTGGACTTTTTTTCTCGTACACCAAAGAAAATACACAAAAATAACGGGTTTGATTTAATGAATCCAGTTCAGATTAGCTTGCTTGTTGTCCCTGTAAAGTTAGTGTTAATGTACAGTAAACTAAAGTAAACTTTGTTTCTCGCCCAGAATTGTAACGTGAAGGTCAGGCTAAAGGCAATCAGTACTCAAGTTAAATTACACCCACAGATGTTTTCTTAAGACAGAACTAGGACACATTATGCAATAATAAACTCAGATTGAAAGTGATTTCAATATTTCTGAACATCCCCACCTCTCGTTCTGCAGATAGTGAAGTCGGCAGTGTAACATACTTTCTGAACGTGCGCTTTAAATCCACACTTTTCCTCCTAACTTCAGAATGATCTGCACCATTCAAATGTCACCCTCCAGATTAAGCCCACATTCTGATTGAAACAAAAACGCCCGTCAGGGTTGACTTCCCGCAGAGTTTTGACAATGGACGATGAACCTGCTACCCTCAGGGCTTACCACCAACCCCTGCTCAAACAGAGCCCCACAGATGTAGCACACACGATAGCGCTGGTGTTGTCCCACCCTTCGGTCCTTGTTTGATCAGAGCGGGAGAGTTTAGACCGATAATGAGTTTGGGATTGACTGTAGCTTAGCATCAGTGAATGCTGGTCGCAGTTCGCTGGGTTTTTAGTTTGATTTCGGCTTGGCTATTCCTGCTTGACTTGCCATATAACTGTTTGGTTTTCGGCTAACCGTATTATATTTTGGGCTTTTGGGCTGATGCAACAAAACCCAGGGATTTTCGGTTTGGGAGTACATGCACCAGAACACGACTTAAATCTTTCTGACCATGAAGTTACGATAGCATATCGTACGTGAAGACCAATAAACACCAGCAATCATGCAGAACACTCTTACTTTCCCCCCATTGTGAGCCAAGAAAGCGAATGAATTTGTTTTACTTGAAAATCATAACTCGATTCATTGCTCGGTGGTACGCTTGGATTCGTACACAATGAGACTCACTGGTAAATGTGCAAGTATTACGACGTCATCACCGCTAGCTGACATCTGAGGCCGACTGGCCATGCTTTGTTCTCTATCGTGACTGTTCTTCTGATCTGTTGAGCCACATCTATTCACCGCTGATGGAGCCCGCTAGGCTAGGCTAGGCAGGGTTTTGGTGGTGACTTGCCAGATCTAAAAAGAAATCAGAGACGGAACAATCGCTTCATTTTCCGACATATATTTATGTGGAAACTACGGCTATATACCCTGTCTGTCTTCTATCTGTCTCTCATTCAACACCCTTCATGATTATTATCTGAAGTCAGGCAAATTTGATTGTATCGGGATAGCAGAATTAAAATGTCAAATCAAAGTCACCACAGGGCCAGTGTTTCCCGAAAAACAATCAACTATTTACATCAAACTGCACTTGCCATCTTATGCAGCCGGCTAACACACCAATTTGATCAAATAAGTGGTAATAATTCATCTGGAGATGTCAACATTAACAAACAAACAGCTGGGGGGGGGGGGGGGCAGACAGCGGGGGTGCGAGGTGATCAAAACGGACCGGTCCAGGGTGTTCTCTGAATGCTTCAAGTGGATCCGTTCACAGAGCCCTCACCGCGGAGCGGGGAGCGAACAGAACGGAACAGGAGCAAAGAGAGCAGAGGGATAATGATCACAATCTATCTTTAGCAGCCGCGCCGAGGTGCACAGGTTTCAGTTTTTCCCTTTTTACCTGATTTTCTTCTTCAACGATTGTTCCACACGGCGGTTCATCGCAGGGTGCGGGGCTCTGGCTGTGTGTGTGGTCGCTCGTGGTTTACCTTCTGACTCGGTCTCAACCCTTTAATGAAGGAGACGGCGGGCTTGTTGTGCTCTGCTGGCTAGCGGGGGGCCCGGCGGTGAGGCTCGCCCCCTCCTACCTCTCACCAGACCAAAGGGAGAGATGTTGGGAAACTTTAGGGAAGAGAGAATAAAAATACACATCAATTGCACAACCCCTTTTAGCCACTTTATATCTCTCTCTCTCTCTCTCTCTCTCTCTCTCTCTCTCTCTCTCTCTCTCTCTCTCTCTCTCTCTCTCTCCTCTCTCTCTCTCTCTCTCTCTCTCTCTCTCTCTCTCTCTCTTTCTACTCTTCTACTCTCTCTCTCTCTCTCTCTCTCTCTCTCTCTCTCTCTCTCTCTCTCTCTCTCTTTCTCAGATTCCTTCCTCTGACTTTGTTGCCGCTCTCGGTAACATCAAGGTTTGATAGAAGAAAGAGGGTGAAAAAAAGGTATCTGGTAACGATGATGGACACACAGCAAATCCTGCTGGGCTGATTTGACCTGCAAAAGCCCTTCTGTGCTGGCGGATACTTTGACAAGCTCTCACACACACAAACGCACACACACACAAACGCGCACATACGTGCACACACACACACACATACACCAATACCTACAAGGGTACATACTGAGAGAAATCTGTTCCATTGGCTGCAGGACCATCTGGCTTCAGCGCTGGGAAAGGTTGCATATAGTTGGAGGCAAGGTGTTTGTAAAGTTGTGCCGTGTTCTCTGTGAAGGAAGAAAAAAACCCACAGCGCCACTTCTGTCTAATCAAGGACACACTCTCGTGTGTGTCACACGAGCCCTTGCTCTTTTCTAGAACAGGCGTGACAAGAGCCGAACAGAACAGTGTGATCAAACAGGATTTGAGTAGGCTCAACCTACGGATGTGTTTGTGTTGGTGGTGGTGGCGGGCGGGCTGGGGGGGGGGTCCTATCTGTCTTGTCGTTGTTGTATTTTGATAAAGATCTGACAGAGATGTGAGTGTAAAGACAATAAAATACAAATCAAAAGACGGGAGTGGGAGACTATCATGTGACGCGTGTCATGGGATAAACAAAGAAAGGGGGAGAGGAGGGACGAGTCCTGCCTGTCTGGCTGCCTGTCTGTCTGTCAGGGAGTCCTCCACTTTGAGGAAATCATCACGCAGCCCCCGAGGCAGCTTCTACTCCAAATAAATAGATGATACTTTCTCGCCCCCCAAAAAAACAAAGAACCTTTGCGGTTTGGCTTCCGGCAAGAGAGAGATAAGAGAGCGCGATAGAGGGAGGGAGAACAGAGAAATGGTAGTGGAGAGGCTAATATAGTGGGGTGAGGCGCTATTAAAATTTGAGGGAGTGAATTGTTAAATACCTCCATAAAGAAATATAAGACATGGCCTCGTTTTCACACTGCCAGGACCCCTCTGCTGGCAGGTGATAAGGTGCACTGTGTGCGTGTGCGTGCGTGTGTGTGTGTGTGTGTGTGTGTGTGTGTGTGTGTGTGTGTGTGTGTGTGTGTGTGTGTGTGTGTGTGTGTGTGTGTGTGTGTGTGTGTGTGTGTGTGTGTGTGTGTGCGTGCGTGCGTGCGTGCGCTGCGCGCGCGCGCGTGCGTGCGTGCGTGCGTCCTTCCCTTCAGCGTTGACACGGATGTGATTTCGGATGAAATCAAGAGCCACATGTCCTAAGGCCCCTTATACAGCCAAATAAATAAAAAATGCTTTGCGTGCTCCCTACGTTCCTGTAAAGTGAGTCTGTTTTTCGCTCACCGCGGGAACGGTACACACAGCGAACAAACACACCGCCTTCAATTCAAACCGCAGAGTCAATTATTCTGTTTACCCGTGCCTGCTTTCTGTATTAGACGTTTTGCCATGCTAGCACACACACACACAATACACACGTGCGTTGAAACACACGTACACATATGTGTGAGCGGTGCAGCACACAGACACACACATGCAGTCACAGTCACGCACAGACTTCTGTGTCAGGCATCAGCGGAGAAAATTTTCCCGTTGACATTTGTGTTTTCTGGCACAATATTGACTTCAGAGAGAGAGAGGGGGAGACGGAAAGAGGGAGAGAGATAGAGAGAGAGAAAGACAGAGAGACGGACGGAGAGAGAGAGAGAGAGAGAGAGAGAGAGAGAGAGAGAGAGAGAGAGAGAGAGAGAGAGAGAGAGAGAGAGAGAGAGAGAGAGAGAGAGAGAGAGAGAGAGAGAGAGAGAGAGAGAGAGAGAGAGAGAGAGAGAGAGAGAGAGAGAGAGAGCGCGCTAGGAGAATTTACGATGACATTCCATATTACCTTGGAGACAGACAGTTACTGTGTGTGTGTGTGTGTGTGTGTGTGTGTGTGTGTGTGTGTGTGCAGGTGTGTGTGTGTGTGTGTGTGTGTATATGTGCAGGTGTGTGTGTGTGTGTGTGTGCATGCTGGTGTGTGTTTGTGGGTGTTGGTGTGTGTGCACTGCTTGACGAAAGAAGTCATGGCTTGAGAAGAGGAGCAGAAGGAGGAAGATGGAGATAAAATGGGGACTGGAGGACTGGGGGAATTGGGGGGGGGGGGCAATAAGCAGAACCAGACTGCAATAGCAGTGAAGATCCTTATCCCTGTTTGCGGTGTCGGTTCTGAAGTACACCCCTCTGTTGGTCAAACAACAAGCCCATCTCTGTTTTAAACCCGCCGGAATTCCTGGTTTTTTAAGCAATGAATGTAAAAAAGGGTTCCTTCCATTATAAATAATACTGCTAGTAATACCAATGCTATGAGTGATGGGACACGTTCAAGGGTCTTGTGATAAGTCACGTTGTTTTTTAAATAGATTTATATTGAAATATAATGCACATTTTCAAATTAATCCCCTTTCACCCCGATTCCTCCAAAGCGGTTTCCGTGCTAACACAATGACCACCTGTTGCCTTTCTGCTCTGTTCATAGGACCGTCTAACCATCGCACCCTTACCAAACATCCCATAGCATAGCACTTTACATCTCGGGACAGCAAAACTCATATTTAAAGAACTATCCTCCAGAAATGTCCGTTCTCCAGCCCAGTGGCAGGTTGTGGTGATGTCACGTCTTTGTTGGAGCAGCACCTCCCGGCCCCAGGACTGACAGCACAGATAAGCTCACCTAGCTAGCAATCACACTAGGTTACGTTCTATCACAGAGCACTCTGGGCCACCAGCAGCAACGACGCCAACGACGCCTTCAGTGTGATAGTGTCTCTAGATAATGATAAGCGAGCACCCCATTCGCTTGTACACCAGGTTATTTTTGACGTTTTGACCTAATTGACCTAGTACGTTGAGCTCCTATTCTAGTTTGCATTATCGTTTAATTGTGTGGGGCCCCTAAAATGATTCAAGACCCTGTCTTGAGTCTTGTCCGGTGTCTTTGTGTGTGTGTGTGCTTTTCTTTGTCTGTGCGCTTGTGCATGTGTGTGGGCTTGCGCACATGCACAATTCACCAGCCAGTATATTGTGGGATGATCATGTCCCTCCCCGTTCTCTGTCTGAGCGAATGAGAGAGCTGATTCTGACACTGTGGGTTTGCGTGTTGCTTGGGGCCCCCCCGGGGCACAGCCGGTCCCCCTCAACCGCACAGCACAGCCGGTCCTGTAACACGCAGAACCACACAGCACAGCCAACCACAGCAGGTCCGAACACAATGGATGGAGCAGCTGAGGGAGGGGGGAGCACCAAGGTGTGACAGGGGGGTTGATAGAAGATGTATTTAGTGTGTCTGGGTGGGGGGTCCACCATCAAGCACAAATGTATAGGTTGGGGGGAGTGAGACGAGGGAGGGAGAGAGGGAGGGGAAGGCAGGGCTGAGGAAAAGGGACAGGGAGAGAGAGTGAGAGGAGAGTGTGGAGGGGACAGGAAAGGGCTACCTGGCCCCGTGCCAGGTTCTATTCCACCTCTGGCCCCGGGGCGGCTCTGAGCTGCCACTTCCTCTCACCTCTGGACCGTCATCAATAAAGGGGCCTTCTGAGGGGGACGGAGGACTTGACTCGGGTTCACTCTGGGCCCCGCTTCCAGCTGACGCTGCCAGGGCGAGCAGGTCTTCTGTTAGAATTAATTGGATGTCACTTTGTGGTACACGGGACAAGGCTTTCCGCACATTCTCCGTAATTCGCCCTCTGTGTGTGTGTGTGTGTGTGTGTGTGTGTGTGTGTGTGTGTGTGTGTGTGTGTGTGTGTGTGTGTGTGTGTGTGTGTGTGTGTGTGTGTGTGTGTGTGTGTGAGCACTGAGTATTGCAGAAAAAAAACGGCCAAAATGACTTCTCTGAATAACACGTGTCACGCTCTAAAATGAGTGTCATGACAACTGCGTTGTGCCCACACACCTCACACACCCCACACAGACAAACACAAACACACACACCCCACATGCGCAGACAGACACACACACCCGCAAACACATACACATGAAATTTAACATTTATATATATCTCACACACACACACACACACACACACACACACACACACACACACACACACACACACACACACACACACACACACACACACACACACACACACACACACACACACACACACACACACACACACACACACACACGCGCATTCAATTGAACCAGCTCAAACACAGATCCACATACACAAACACATATTACACACACACTCAAAAACACACACACTCATCATCTCTCCATCGCAAGCTGTGAGAGCACCCACCAACTGTGAGAGGGTTTCAAGACCCGAACGGGATTTAGGAAATGCAATATGCTGCCTAATTCACTTACTCACTCACTCGCTCACTCACTCTCTCTCTCACTGACTCACTCACTTACTCTCTCCCTCTCTCTCTCTCTCTCTCTCCCTCCCTCCCTCCCTCCCTCGTGCGCTTTGTGTGGCCATCATTGCCGCATCTGTTGATGGACGCTTAGCTTTTGTAGGAGGGGGCTCCGTCTGTTCGTCCGAATAGACAGTGCCATATGTGACCAGTGCCAGTCCGTTAGCCCCCCAACACTCTCTCTCTCGCTCTCGCTCTCGCTCTCGCTCTCTCTCTCTCTCTAATGCTGTGACCTCGCTAACAGTTAGCAGGTTGCGGCGGCTAACACCCCGGCGGCCTCGCAGTTCCCGAGCTCTTCTAAATTTTGTACAAAATGGCATCGACCACGAGTGGGTCAGGGGAGGGTGATAGAGGGTGTTACAGTGAGAGGTTGCAGATTCGCCAGGCTTTGCTAGTCTCCGCCAAGGTCTATGCTTGGCGTCTAGTATTAGCCTGTCAGCGTACTGCTGACATCCCTCCAGGATTCTCAGGTCTCAGCTGAGGACCCAAATGCGCTTTTGGTGTTTTAGTTGAAAATATATTGTACAATATATTATAGTAGTAGTAGGACGCATTGCAGTGGCGGCAGTGGTATTGATGGAAGCATTAGTATTGTCTTATTGAATCATTATTATCGCCAGGGTATTACGGCATAAAATTAACAATAATTAGGAAAATGCCAAAATACTTGACGCATACCATGAGAATATTACTGACCAGAAGATCACATTGTGACAGTTCTACTAAATGGAAAGTGTCTTAAGATTGGTAAGAATTAAGACTCCTCAATAGCAAAAAAAGTTTAATATAGACACAGAATTAGGTATTACAATCTGTCTGTCCTTGTCAACCCAAATGTGCCTACGTTTGAACCATGTTGCCACAGCAACAGGAAGTGGAGATGCAAGGAAAATTGTTCTCTCTATTTAAACAAAGGTTGCAATTGAAATATTATCGTCATTTCAATGAAACACAGTGTATGCGCCATGTCTTCATGACTCGCAATGATTAAACTCTGGCCTTTCGTTTAATGTCATCCCAACTTGCTCAGCTAAATGTTCCTTGTGGTAATCATTTAACCCACTCTTCAATCCTCCCTCTCATCTGCAAACGTTGCCTCCGGCATCTCACACACGCTGTGCCATGATATGGCTCCCTTTGCTGTGTTACAGACTCTGAACGACATACTGACATTCAACAAGAATCCCGAATGTTACCACCGTCATGACAAGACCGTCACCTCCGTCCCCTCTATCAAAACCGCCATCATCACAGCACCTGTCAATTCCATCACCTCTGTCAAAACCAGCATCGTCACACCATCATCACCTCCATCCCCACTACCATCACCACTATCATCCCGCCACCGTCACCTCCATCACCTCTATCATAACCAGCATCGTCACACCATCATCACCTCCATCACCACCACCATCACACCACGATGGCATCCATTACCACCGTCACCACTATCATCCTGCCACCGTCACTTCCACCACCTCTCTCACAACCACCAGCACCACCCCGACCACCACTACTACCACCACCACCACCACGCCCACAGCCACCACCCCCACCGCCATGGCCATGACCAACATCACCGCCACCACCAACACCAGCATGCTTCCCACCATCACCACCGTCAAAACCACAACCACCACCACCACCACCACCACCACGTAGCAACCACCCCCACCACCCCCACTGCAGTGACCCACATTACCACCACCACCACCACGCAGCAACCACCCCCGCCACCATAACTACAGTGACCCACATTAACACCACCACCACCATGACCCACATCACTGCCACCACTAGCACCACTAACACCACCCGACCTCTCTCACCACAACAAAAACCACCGCCCCTACTATCACCACCACCACCCCCACAAGCACCACCACCAAAACCACCACCAAAACTACCACCACCACCACTAAAGGAGCCGTTGTTGTTGTTGTTGTTGTCTTCCAGGACTTTGCCGATACCATCTTCCACCTGGTGAGGGAGAAGTACCGCATGCTGGTGGGGGGCTGCAGCCCCGCCCACGCACGCCACAAGTCCCTGGCTGGCATCGTCATGACCCGAGGTACGGCTAATATCATCCACTAGCTTCCAGATATACATTATATACATCCGTATGTATAATGTATGTACGCCACTGTGAATTATTGAAGCAGTGCAATGTAGAACGGATGGGAGACTGAGGGGGACAGGGAGATGGAGAGAGAGAGGGGAGGAGAGAGAGAGGGGGAGAGAGAGGGAGAGGGGGGGAGA
>OLKM01002925.1:0-7500 GCA_900291075.1 Melanogrammus aeglefinus | reverse complement strand
TCTGGTTGGTTCTTCCACTCAGACAGGCTCCAATGTTTAAAGCAGCCGGTTGGAGCTTAAGATGTTATACAGAAACGGTGTCATGAAAGCCTCGGAGATAAGGGCGTATCAAGTCATTGACGTTAGGGTTTTGTTGGCAAATTCTGCTCAGGATTACAACAGAAAGTGTAACCACGCTTCGCTATGTATTTTTGTCTCAATAGTTTGGGCTATATTAGGGAAATTAAAATGGTATAAAAAATAACCATTTCAGAAAAGGTGCCCATTCTAAATTCAATGAGGCAACAGTTCATAATGCATATGAACGTTGAGAAGAATAAACCTGTAGTGGTGATTGACCCATCATTCTAGTCTTGTCACCTCCCCTACGTGACCTCTGACCGCTATTGACCCCCCAGTTCTCTCCACTCACTAAACGTTGAACCGGTTCCATTCACAACATACCGTAATTAATCGCTCCTTCAGTCCTCTTCATGTGCGGTTCCCCTAAGTGGGACTGAAGCCTAAACACTAGTCAATAACAAATCCCCCTCCTGAACATTAATCACAACACACACACACACACACACACACACACACACACACACACACACACACACACACACACACACACACACACACACACACACACACACACACACACACATACACCTCCCACCCAAAGCGTTCTGAGCCCGACATGCGTCTGCTAACAGCTGTGGTACTGGGTAATGTATTGTGCTGTATGGGTAGCACTAGGACGCCGTTTGCCAGCACGCAGATGCAGGGCAGACGTGGGGAGGTGGCAGTAACACCCCATTAGCTGTTTTTCCGCACGTCAGGCAGAATGCAGAGTTTACGCTCTGCCATGTTTGTCGTGCCAATGATGGCTGTGTGTGATTTGGCAATAATGAACGGACAGGCACACTGATGACTGACGGATATTTATAAATGTGTATGGATACTTATGTATCATACACATTTATAAATATATCTGTATATATATATATATATCTGTATATATATATATTATATATATATTATATATATTTATATATATGATATATATATATATATATATATATATATATATAATATATATATATATATATATATATATATATATATATATATATATATATATACAATGTAACCAAGGTTACACTTTATTATGAAATATGTTTCAAGGTTGTACAGTTAGAATGTTGTTATCCTTATTGTTAATGAACACAATGAACACAAAAAAAATGTACATTCTTGTTTTCCTTTCAATATTCTTATTATAAAAACACTGTCATAAGCAGGTTATGTGTCCTACAGGTAAGGGATAATGCCCGTCGTCCATTATCAGGAATTAATGGACGACGTGGAGGCCTTAGAGTTGTCCGACCCGCAGCGGAGGACGGTTGCCTCCGCAAAGTCCATTAACTCCTGAAAATGGACACCTCAAAGGGCATTATCACACTTATACCATAGTCACTTGCCAAAGAAAATAAATTAAGACCATTCATTTATATTTTCATGCGTTTTACAATCCAATTATAAAAAGATTCACAAGCCATAACTCTGATTCCCTGGTAACGCTTGAGGGTTTGACTAATACCTGGAGCAATCATTACCCTCCCATAAGGTTCTTATGCAACAGAAACGTGGTTCACTCCTCCAGTAAACAGGGCAGACCTTAGCTACGACTTGGAGGTATTCTAGTCCGCTCAGCTATGAGCCAGAGAACTAACTTTATGCATTGTACATATTTATAATTTGAAATTCATCCCAGCCTTTACACCACAGATACTACAGGGTCTATAGCATATAACCGTGTTTTCTGATTACAGTTTAATGCATTTTTCACAATTTACCAGCTCTCGTTATGAAGGCTGAACAGACAATTTGACTGGAACTACTTAGCAGTTGTCCGTATATCAGGGGTTAATGCACACCCTGTGGCCAATCAGGATCGAGTATTCACCCAGACCATGGTAAAAATGTATATTTGATATACATCTACAAAACACATAACCTGTCTATGTGTGTTATACATGTGTATTTGATAAAAAAACACACTAACCGCTGGTCACCCTGCCAGCGGTCCAGGGAGGGTGAAGGGGGGGGGGGCATAACCTCGTTTTAGTTCTGCTTTCTTGTCCCCTCTGCTGGTTGGCATTGTGTTGCGTTGCCATGGCGAGCGGTGATGAGCAGGCCTTGTGACAGCAGCGGTCTCGGGGGGCGTGGTGCGCGGAGCAGCCAGTAATCAACAGATGTGTTATTGTATGAACAGCAGCCCGGGGGGGGGCGGCGACGTCGTGCTACCTTGTTCCTCACCCACCGTCTCCTTTGGTATCGCTGGGACGCGGCTGATTATGCCTGGTTTAAAAACAGCTCAGCCCGCCGGGCTGCTAGCGCTCCCGCTCTGGTCTCTCTCTTTGTTTCTCTCTGTCTCTCTCTCTCTCTCTCTCTCTCTCTCTCTCTCTCTCTCTCTCTCTCTCTCTCTTCTCTCTTCTCTCTGGTCTCTCTCTCTCCCTCTCTCTCTCTCTTCTTTCTCTCTCTCTCTCTCTCTCTCTCTCTCTCTCTCTCTCTCTCTCTCTCTCTCTCTCTCTCTCTCTCTCTCTGTGCCAATTTCATGGCGATGCGACGAGCCGCATGGCAGAAATTATCCACTGCAAAATTGATCTAAACAAACGCAAAGTGGAACAAGTGAGTTTTCGAGTATGTGTGTCCGTTGTGTGTGTGTGTGTGTGGATGGAAACCCTTAGTGTTGTCACCCATACACACACACGTACACACAAGTGCAAACACACATAATGACGCTCCCCCCCCCCACACACACACACACACACACACACAAACACATACAACCACATCAACGGTGGTTTATCTCCATGTAGGCAATATATCTTCTTGTCTTTTTGTCAGGGGTCAACCTGCCTGACTCTTGGTTCTCCCCGGAACAACGGTCCACAAAACCAACCTCCAGTGGGAAGGCCCTGCTGAACCTGGTACTCGTACCTCCCCCCCCCCCCCCCCACCCCAGTTAGAGACAGGTGCACCTGCAGTTTGCTTGTTAACATGCAGGAGCAACACTTTCACACCCCTCCGTGCTGCGGCGCTCTCAGCAGCCACCTTCTGCTTGTTAGGCTGCACTTCCTGCAGGTCCCACTCTTTCCTCTTTGCTCCCCTTTCCCCCCCCCCCCCCCCCCAGCATCCAGCGACAAACTGTCACCCTCAGAGGTGAGAAATACTAGCTAGCTCCAGCGACAAACTGTCACCCTCAGAGGTGAGAAATAACTAGCTAGCGGCATTTTCTTTGTCACCCCCAGCCCCGCCCATGGTGCCATATCACAGCATTGAGACGTTCCCTTTATCTTCCACTCGAACGCTTGAAACTTTTTCATATCAGTTATAAGTGCATATGTATATATATATTTATAAATATATATATACATTTATATATCTTTCAATATAAAATATGGATTTTAACTAGTTTTGGCCTAACATGTAAGGTTTCACACAGGTATTGTAACTTGTCTTCTGGCTTCTCGCTTTTTGTTCATACTCTCTCTTTCTCTCTCTCGCTCTCGCTCTCGCTCTCGCTCTCTCTCTCTCTCTGTCCACCCTCCTAGTCTCTCTCTCCTTTCCCTCTCTCGTTCTCGTTCGTCTAAAGCCTATCTCTACTTCCCCTCTGAACCCTGTTGTCCTCTATTGCTCCCACCCCACCACCACCACCAGCTCGGCCCCCCCCCCACCACACAACACACACACACACACACACACACACACACCACACACACACACACCACACACACACACACACACACACACACCAACACACCACACACACACACACACACGCCACCCTTCTCCTCATCAGCGGAGGCGTCAGACCTCTCCAGCCCCTGTGCCATCTGGGCAGAGGCTGATAAAGCTTTGCACACGTCTTGCCCACACACCCCTTTCCTGTGTCCGACACACACACACACACACACACACACACACACACACACACACACACACACACACACACACACACACACACACACACACACACTGAGCACCAGGGGGAGCAGAGCCTGACTCCCCTCCCAGACCGCTCAGACGTTCAGAGGCGATGGGTGGGGTTGGTGCCGGCTGGGATGAAGCAGAGTCGGGGGAGGAGGAGTTGAGGGGAGGGTGATGGTGTGGAATGGTGTGTACGACACAAATGTACTGGTGGAGCGCTGCCGCTGAGGCTGCTGTGAACTCCCTCCCGTTTACACAACATTAACATTCAAACCCATCGCAACACACTCAGACACACAGTCATTCAAACAGACGTTTGCCAGCCAGGCAGACAGACGGGGTCTCCTTTGGAAAGATATTGTCTAAAACTTGCAAATATTCCTAAAAAGTATTGCTCTTTTCATTTTCCTTGTCTTCTGTGTATGCTTCTCCATGCAAATTCATGTTAATGTCTATGTATGCGCACGATTGTGTAAATGTGTGTGTGTGTGTGTGTGTGTGTGTGTGTGTGTGTGTGTGTGTGTGTGTGTGTGTGTGTGTGTGTGTGTGTGTGTGTGTGTGTGTGTGTGTGTGTGTGTGTGTTGTGTGTGTGCGCGCGCTTGGCTCCAGACATGGACTTGCGGCGGGCCCAGGTGGTGGCGCTGTCCACGGGCACCAAGTGCATCAACGGCGAGTACCTGAGCGACCAGGGCCACGTGGTCAACGACTCCCACGCCGAGGTCACCGCCCGCAGGGCCCTGCTGCGCTTCTTCTACGCCCAGCTGGAGCTCTTCCTCAGGTGGGTCGCTGCTGCCGTCCTCTGCAGGCCCGGAGCTTCCTCTGTCTATCAGGGATGAACGGTTAATCCAATTCAAATGGAAACTGAGCTGTACTAGAACGTGATATTCAAATTGCAAAAAAAAGAAACCTTACTGACTGGAGAACAGTAAGATTTACATTAACTTTTCTTTTACAATTCAATAGTTGAATAAAGATCATATAATATCAATTCATCTCAATACGTCGGCCTGGCCTAAAGGAAATAGCAGTTTTTATGTTGACTGCTTCCAATGCAGTGTTGATCATACTAAATACTATTATACATACTATTTATTGATAATTTTGTGAATAATACAGAACATAAGGAGCCTAATAAATTAAGAAAATTGCATATAAAATCACAATCGCAATATTGGTCAAAATAATCACAATTAGATAATTTCCCCAAATCGTTCAGCCCTACTGTCGGGGCGGCAGTAGCTTAGTAGGAAAAGCGGGTTAGCTGGTAAACGCAAGGTTGCTAGTTTGATCCCCGGCTCCTCTTAGGTGAGTGTCGGGGTCTATCTGAGCAAGGCACGGTGGCACCTAACCGTTACTGCTCCAGACGAGCTGGCTGTCGCCGCCATCGCTGTGTGAACATGAATGGGAGAATGTTAGACAATATTGTGAAGCGCTTTGGGCGGCCAGCGGTTACAAAAAAGTACTTTATGAAAGTATTCCAATTCATGAAGCATCCAGGTGGACACATACATATAGAGGATTTTGAAATGTCATTTTCACAGTTTAGGTTTTTGTTTGCAATACAAGTTCTGTATTGTATTTTGGGGGTTTATTTGCTCACTTGTGTCAACCGGTATTGTTAGTATATAACTTCTCCGTCGTGCTTCTGTTTGACCAGAAGTAAGATTTTTTTTTTTGCTGTTCAAAGCCTTGTATTAAACACGTTTGTATCTAAGGTCGTTTTCCTCTTCTGGCTGAAAGCCCAACTTGATGGTAATGGCTAATCAATGGATAATCACCTGGCGGTAAAAACAGTGTCCATTTAACGTTGAAAATCCTATGTATAATAGAAAACAGAAACAAAAGAATTGATCACTCTATGCCACGATCGATCGATCCGCCATAAGCAGGGTCTCTTGGGAAGAGAAGGGGAGTCCGTGCTAAACAATGTTTTCCTGGCTAGTCTTTCCTCCTAGTATATCTGGGTTTTCTGTGTTTTCCTCCTAGTATATCTGGGTTTGTCTAAAGAGTAGACATGTTCTCCCTGGGCTCCTGCGGGTTCCCTCTGTGTGTGTTTTACATCAGGTATCCTGTGAAGGCTTTTTCATTCTCCAAAGCAAACCCAGATTAAATAAACGCTGAGCTACGTAATGTGTCAAAAGATCTGCGTGTTCATTTCATATCCTGATCTATAAATATAAACATATGGGTTGTAATTGATGGTGTTGAGGTGTTTTTCCTACGGAAGATTTATCGATATTTGAAAGGGTATTATTTTACCTATTTTACCAATAACCTTCTAAAGGTATCTATAACAATACAGAAATGCTCCTCATACAATAAATATATACAGTAGAACCCTAGGGAATAACTGGAATAGACTCAGCAGCATATAATCTATACCAAACTAACACAGTCTAGTAAAAAGACTAGACTGATCTCAGGGACGACAGCAGGTAGCAAACATGAAAGAGAAGAGAGAGGCCTCTAGTGAAGTGAAGCCAGAGACCAGACAATGGATCAATATACACAAACAATACTCAGAATACAGATCACACTAGTAGTGGTACAGAACAGAAGTAGTGATACAGAACACACTAGTAATGATACAGAACACACAAATAGTGATACAGAACACACTAGTAGTGATACAGAACACATGAGTTGTGACACAGGACACACTATTAGTGATACAGACCAAAAGTAGTGTTACAGAACTCACTAGTAGTGATACAGAGCACACTAGTAGTGATACAGAACACTCTAGTAGTGAAACAGGTTCTTGGAGGGAACGCGGTGGGCACCTGGCCGTGGTTGAAGCTGGTTCAGGTGTTGGTTCATGGACAGTCTTGAATAGCAGGCCAAGTCAACAGATCAGCACGGTAGACTAAGAGTTACCAACGCTAAATAAAGGCTCACGAAGCTGTGTTTCACCTTCTCGAAAACCTGTGTACCTTGAGAAAATAAAAAGAAGAGGATATCCGTTTTTTAAGGAATGGTCCAAACTTGGAAATATTACGCCTACTCAATGGTCCTCACTCTTGCAATTCTTATTTTATTGGACTTTTCGTTCTCGGCCTGGACCGAACTCCTAGACGCATGCCCCTGCAGCAGCCGGCGGTGATGTTTTTAACGCCCGCATTCATTATGTTCAACGGTCCCGCTGGGAGGCTGGGCTGATTCATCAGATTAGTGGCTCAAAGTCTACACCCTTGAATGTATATTTGCATACACAGCTCACCGTTTTCTTTCTGTTTTGTCTTGACACAATGCCGGATGGCAGGTATAGAGACTTTGCGGCTGACCGAAATGCCTTCTGGGAAGGATAAGTCGGAAATAAATGACCAAACAAAATGCCACAGCTGCCATTTCTACGCCGAGTGGAAAAGGACAAGGGAGACAGGGAGCAGGTTTGAAAAACGGTCAAGGTGTGCATGGTGCTGATTCATTAAAGCGATACGCAAAGTGTAAAAAAACAATGGGGATAATTACTATTGCTGCATTAACGTGGGAATAGCCACACCAGAATGCAACACAAAGTTAACG
>OLKM01002924.1:0-49897 GCA_900291075.1 Melanogrammus aeglefinus | reverse complement strand
ACACCTTTAATACACACAATACGCACATAATGACTCACCCATAATAGCGCACCAAACACACACCGTAATACAACAACGGCAGCACGAGCTGAACGCACACTACAGCAGTCACAGAGCCCATCTGGCTTCCATACCGTACCGCTTGGATAGTTACTGTTTATAAAGTTGGGGTTGAACTCTCACCTGTCAGCTACAGGAGAACTAGGATGCCACATGCCCTGGACAGGGACCGCCACTCGCACTTCGCAGCTACACCCACACACACACACAAACACACACACATCACACTACATACACAACACACATACACACACACAGACACACAGCACACACACACACTTACACACACAGTAGCACACACCACACCACGAACACATACACACACACCACACACACGTAAGTCCGCTCTGACCACCTGGTCCTCCCCTGTCTACCCCCTTGGTCCCCCCCTGGACCCCCTGGTCTACCTCCCCGGCTCAGCCCCCACTGGTCCTCCCGTCCCACCCTGCCTCGCTCTGGTCTCCCCCACCTGGTCTCCTGTCCCACGGCTCCCCGTGCCCCACGGCTCCCCTGTCCCACCTGTCTCCTTAGGTGACCTCTGGTCCTCCTCGTCCGCCCCCGAGCCCGCCCGTGGGCGGCATGTACTGACCTCGTGTTTTTCGGTCAGTCGGCTCTCCATCCGGGGGAGCGCTCAGCTGCAAGCGGGTAGATTCTCCTCGTCGCCTGCCCGGGGTCAGTGGGACACGGTGGAGTGGAACAGGGGCGTCTCCCGGCCCCCCAGAGGGGCGCCGCCTGCCGGACCACAGGGGCTCAGTCAGCCCACGCATAGCCAACACTGGACACTTCTGTCCCGACCGTAACCCACAATGCATTGCAACAAGAGGAATACATTTACATTACATTCTTGGGAATGACATGAATGAAACGCGCATGCGCATTTAAAAGACAGCGTTTACAGGAAGTGCGTCATTATTGCGCATCTAGCACCCCGAGTCGATCTGGCAGCCGAGTCAATCTGACACCCACACCGGCCCGCTCAACCTTCTGAGCTACTGCCGCCCGCGTCATTACAGAACATAACATCCGTCCTGATTTTCCCCGTGTGGGACGGATGAAGTATTATCTTATTTGACGGGGTGTTAACATGGCCGCCGGCCTGGGTTGCCAGATTGGCCCAGATCTCCCGCCAAAGTTACTTGGAACCCGAGTTACTGGCTGCAGCATGCATAGTAAAATCTGCCTTGGCAGATTGGGCCAGATTTCCTGGCCCAATCTGGCAACCTTTGCGCGCCAGCTCGGAGCACAACACCAATTTCCTGCGGTGCTTCCTACAGATTTTCCTTGGGCAGGAAAATCTGTGCCAATCTGGCAACCCTGGTGCCAGCCCAGAGCACAACACCGATGGGATTTTCCTGCAGATTTTCCTGCCCAATCTGGCAACCATTGGGCAGGAAAATCCGGCCCAATCTGGCAACCTTGGCGCCAGACCGGAGCACAACACCGCATGGGGTCCAGTTCGTCCCCTCCCTTTGTCTCTCCCCCCTCCCACCCACCTCCTCCTCCTCCTCCTCCTCTTCCTCTGGTCCAATGAGAGGGCTCAGGAACTCGTCGTCCTCCTCATTGGGCAGCAGGTCGGGGCCGGGAGGGGGGGGCTCTTCGGACGCCTGCAGGTAGGAGAAGCTGCACTCCAGCAGGAGGTCCACGTCCGGGGTGGGGGGGACGGCGGGGTCGGGGGGGTCCCCCAGCAGGAGGGGAGGGAGGGAGGCGGGGCCGGCCTCTGAGCTGGGGGAGGGAGGGTAAGAGAGGGTAAGGGGGGGTAAGAGAGGGTGAGTGAATTATAATCAATTCTTCATTAAAACGTTTCTCAAAATTCTGAGATAATCTTTTAATTTCAGTTATACACTCGTGTCTAAGGGACTTGGCTGTCCGGCTGTGATTGAAACCATCCAGCTTGATGAGCAGCCGGCACACCGCGTTAAGGTGGAGCCCCTCCGGGCTGTGAGGGGGCGCTGTTTACCCCGACGTGGTCTGCTGCTCCTGGACTCGGCTGGGCTCAGGCTCGGGGGACTGGTGCTCGCGGAGGGGCTGCTGGTTTTGAGGGTTACCGTGGCTACTGGCCCCGTCCTGCACACCCACCATGGGCTCGGACCAGCCCCCGTCTGAAATGGCCCTCCTGCTGCAGCTGTCTGCAGACACGCAGAGAGACGGGTGCAGGGGTTAACACGGGCAGAGAGACGGGTGCGGGGGTTAACACGGGCAGAGATACGGGTACAGGGGGTTACACACGCAGAGAGAGAGACAGGTAGAGTGATTCACACACAGATCAACACGCAAGCAGAGATACAGGTAGAATGATTCATACACAAGCAGAGAGACAGGTGGATGGATAACACACAGGCAGAGAGACAGGTAGAATGATTCATACACAAGCAGAGAGACAGGTGGATGGATCGTGACACAAGCAGAGAGACAGATAGAGGGTGAGTCACATGCTTGTGTTACTTTTACAACAGTAACCAAGCACACAACACCTCATTAGGAGCAGATTCCTGTCCTGAACCTGTGGTAGTTTCAGGCTTCGTTCTCAACTACAGTATGACTTCCGGTAGGAAGGTGATTTTAAAAAGCCTTTATTGCAGCATGGCCATGGGGGGCCATATAGGGAGAGGTCACATGACTGGGCCCGCCCAGTCATGTGACCTCTCCCTATATATACAGGTTACATATGGGCGGCCATTTTATACCAGCCCTGATGAAGGCCTGTGGCCGCAATGCGTTGGCTTGGTTTTAATTTGTTTGGCCATGCTGCAATAAAGGCTTTTTAAAATCACCTTCCTACTCTGAGTGCCTCAGTTCCCGCTACCACCCAGTATTTGGATCCTCACACTGAAGAGCACCAGAGGATAGAGACAACAGACAAAGACAATTACCCATGCAGCACTCCATGCAAGTTTTTTGATTGAATTACAGTATGACTTCCTTTGAACATATCTAGATACTAGAGCTGGGTATCGCCAGGTACCTCACAATTCAATTCAATTTGAATCTTTAGGTCTTGATTTGATTTGATAGCGATTCGATATTGATCCAATTGCTTCGATATCGATTCAGTAATACGTGCAAATATTATTTAGAATTAACCATTTCAGAATGAATTACCCATTTCATTGTGCTTTCACAAAATAATTAAAATAATTGATTTCGAAAATGAATCGAGAACAAATATATTGCAGTGCATTGATGAATCGATGTTTTTACCCAGCCCTAGATAAACCCCTGATAGTCTTTCTTGGTTTAAGGCTTAAAACATGAAAGGCTCTCAAGATGTTATTATGGATCCACGTCGACGCGACGCAAAAGACGTTTACGGACCCTTTACGTCCGTGAAATTTGACTGTGAATTATTTTGAACATTGCCTTGAGGCGACGCAGCAGCAAGGGCTGTGATTGGTCCTCTCACTAAAACCCGACGCAGAACCAAAACAGGTTCGCGTCAGAGCGTCTGCGTGGGACGTGGGACCAGAACTGAGCCTTTTGTCAGGGTCTCTGAGCAGGGGGAGACAGGCCTGCAGTGAGACAGGGCAGCAGATAGACAGGCCCCGGGTCTCTGAGCAGGGGGAGACAGGCCTGCAGTGAGACGGGGCAGCAGACAGACAGGCCCCGGGTCTCTGAGCAGGGGGAGACAGGCCTGCAGTGAGACGGGGCAGCAGACAGACAGGCCCCGGGTCTCTGAGCAGGGGGAGACAGGCCTGCAGTGAGACGGGGCAGCAGACAGACAGGCCCCGGGTCTCTAAGCAGGGGGAGACAGGCCTGCACTTAGACGGGGCAGAAGACAGACAGGCCCCGGGTCTCTGAGCAGGGGGAGACAGGCCTGCAGTGAGACGGGGCAGCAGACAGACAGGCCCCGGGTCTCTGAGCAGGGGGAGACAGGCCTGCACTTAGACGGGGCAGAAGACAGACAGGCCCCGGGTCTCTGAGCAGGGGGAGACAGGCCTGCAGTGAGACGGGACAGCAGACAGACAGGCCCCGGGTCTCTGAGCAGGGGGGGGACAGCCCTGCAGTGAGACGGGGCAGCAGACAGACAGGCCCCGGGTCTCTGAGCAGGGGGGGGGGACAGCCCTGCAGTGAGACAGGGCAGCAGACAGACGGGCTCTCACCTTTGCGTCCCCTCCTCATCCTCTTCTTCACGCGGATGGCCTTCACCACCAGCTCCTGCTGCAGCTCCTCCGGGTCCAGGGAGGCGCTGTAGCGCTTGGAGCCCAGCTCAGAGAGGTCGGGGGTCAGCGAGGTGGAGCCGCTGTCCCAGGAGGTGACGGAGCTGCTGCGGCTGTGGGTGGAGCCGCGCTGGGGGGAGTGCTCCCCGACCGGCAGGAGGAAGAGCAGCTGCAGGTCCCGTCTGGAGCCGACGCCGTGGGCCGTGGAAGCCTCCACCCCCTCCGGCTCCACCTCCTGCTCCTGCACCACCTCCTCCTCCTCCTCCTCCTCCTCCTCCTCCGGCTCTTCCTCCTCCCTAGCGCTCCTTGCTCCTGCGCCCGCGTCCTGCCTCTCCATGACGATAGCCATGGTTCTGATGGGTTGGGCGGTTTCCACCGAACCGATTGGTGGAGAGAGAACAGTGGGCGTGGTCAAAGGTGACGCGAGGCCGGCGGACGAATCAGACGCTACGAGAGGAGGAGAGAGAGAGAAAGAGGAAAAGAGCGCTACTGGTTACCAGTAGAGGGGTACTGGTAACCAGTAGTTGGGTGCAGCAGTAGAGGGTTGCAGCAAAAGAGGGGTGCGGCTAAACTGGGTCGCCCCGCCCATTCTGCCGGCGATTTCTTTCTGCTTCCGATCCGCTTATATGGGAGCCAATCACTGAGCTGGCTTTTTGCCCTGCTGGTATTGGCTGGTTTAGCACAATGGCGACAGGGAAGCGACGGCAAAGCAGCCAATTGTGGCGCAGAGTCGTTTGAACTATCCCTGTTGATCCCGCCTCTCGTGCTGAAGAAAATGACCGGTTGAGGCTATTGCCAGACCAACGTGCAATCTACGATTGCACGTTGGTCTGGCAATAGCCTCAACCGGGCTAGGGTGCACCAGAAGAGGGGTCCAGCCGTAGACGGGTAGGGGGGTCTTACAGGGGGTCTGTCCCTCAGGACAGCTGGAGACCCGGATGATGTCTCGGTCTCCTTTCAGGATGAACACCTCGTTCTGGCAGGAGGACACGGCCACGATGTCTCCACAACTCTCCAGAGCTCCAATCACCACCTGCACGCAACACACGGGTTAACCCACCCCGACACCCATACCAGTACCTCAACCCATACCAGTACCTCAACCAGTACCCTGACAATACCAGTACCTTAACCCATACCAGTACCTCAACCAGTACCCTGACAATACCAGTACCTTAACCCATACCAGTACCTCAACCAGTACCCTGACAATACCAGTACCTTAACCCATACCAGTACCTCAACCAGTACCCTGACAATACCAGTACCTTAACCCATACCAGTACCTCAACCAGTACCCTGACAATACCAGTACCTTAACCCATACCAGTACCTCAACCAGTACCCTGACAATACCAGTACCTTAACCCATACCCTGACGATACCAGTACCCTAACTAATACCCTTACACCAATACAAATACCTTATATCCAATAGATCGCTATAGAGGAGTTATTATAGATCCGGTACTACTGCTAATGAAAGTTAATTATCAGTTAGCAAAAAATGAAGAGGAGAATGGCGGCACCTCGTTGAGACAGTCGACGACGTAGACGCTGTATTCGTTCCAGCTAAGCAGCCAGCCGTCTCTATGGAAACAGGAAAGCAGACCCAGCTGTCTCTCTGCCGGGTGGTAAGCGCCCGCTGTGGATGGCCGGGGGAACAACTGGAACTCCGGGACCTGACAGACAGAAAGACAGGTAGACGTATTCGCCTAGCTCCATGCAAAGAGGACCATGCTGTAATGTGCGCAATATAACTTTTTTTGATTTTTCTACTTAGCAGCGTGCAAAATGTTAGCCTAGCTTAGCACTAACGAGGACCAGATTACAATGTAACCCTATTACCCTATGTACGAATGCCTATCTTTATGCTCATATTAGCCTAATTGCATGCTATTGTAAGCCTAGCTCAGTGCTTAATTTTAGCAGAGCTGTGTGCTAAAATGTTTTGCAGATATCTTTGCTAATGTAAGTCTAGCTTTATAATGTCAGCCTGGTTCTGTGCTAATGGAGGGTTGGCTTTGTGCCAATTTTACCTTGCTGTCTGCTATAATGTTAGCCTAGCTTTGCGCTAATTTTAGCCTAGCTTTTTGCTAATGTGAGTCTAGCCGTGTGCTATAATGTTAGCCTAGCTGTGTGCTATAATGTTAGCCTAGCTTTGTGCTAATGTTAGCCTCGCTTTGTGCTAATGTGAGGTCTAGCTGTGTGCTAATGTGTTAGCCTAGCTGTGTGCTAATGTGAGTCTAACCGTGTGCTATAATGTTAGCCTAGCTGTGTGCTATAATGTTAGCCTAGCTTTGTGCTAATGATAGTCTCACTTTGAGCTAATGTGAGTCTAGCTGTTTGCTAATTTGTTAGCCTAGCTGTGTGCTAACAGGAGCCTACGGGAGTACTGAAGAGGTCTTTGAAGAGCTGCGTGTCCTCCATCAGGCCCTGGATGTCGGCCCTCCACAACCTGAAGCCCGGCCGTGCAGCCAGCACCTGGAGGTCGCTCTGCTTACACAGAGCGGGCAGGAAGCAGGCCCCGAACCGCCCACTGTTCCCACACACATAGTCAGGACACACACACACACACACACCACACACACATGCAGTCAGGACACACACACACACAATCAGGACCCACATACAGTCAGGACCCCCCCCCCACCCACACACACACACACACACACACACACACACACACACACACACACACACACACACACACACACACACACACACACACACACACACACACACACACACACACACACACACACACACACACACACGTTTAGTCACAATATGAATAATAATTCTAACTATATCAGATAAGGCTTGTGTAGCGATTTTGGGTTCAGAATTATTAGGATCATAAGGTTTATACATTAAATTAGGTCTATAAATAAAGAAGGGGCAGGGGGATAGCCCAGAGTCCATCAGGGGTCTCTGACCTCTTCCTTGGCTTGGTCCCCATCTGCTGCAGGACCTGCTGCTGGGTGGAAAAGAACAACGCCCTCTGCTGGCTGCACACCAACAGCACCGTGTGACTGTACTCCAGCTGGACAATCCCAGACGCCTCCTCCAGGAATATCACCGGCTTGCACTCCCCCTGCCACAGAGACAGAGACAGAGACAGAGACAGAGACAGAGACAGAGACAGAGACACAGACAGAGACAGACAGACAGACAGACAGACAGACAGACAGACAGACAGACAGACAGACAGACAGACAGACAGACAGACACGCGCACACACACAAACGTTATGGTTGGAATCTTGGGTAAAATGGATCTCATTTCAAATGGATATTTTCGTGTTTGATAATGCCGTCATACAGCATATCGAATTGTATTGGCGTTCTTTTCTGTTGTGAAGTCATGTTGTGTACTGTTGTGGTACAGTGTGTTGTGTTTCTGTTGCGTTACGTTGTGCTGTGTTATGTTGTGTTACATTACGTTGTTGTTTTGTGATGCTTTGCATCTCGCTCTGTTTGTAAAGTGCGTCCGTGCATGTGTGTGCGTCCATGCCCTTGCGTGTTCGTGCGTGTGTGTGTGTGTGCCCGTGGCGTGTGCGGCGGTGCTGTAGCTGGACCTTGTCGAGCTCCAGGGCGGTGAAGACCACCCGGCCTTTGTCGTCCCCGGAGAAGAGCTTGGCCCCATTGGTGCTCCAGGCCAGGCAGGTCACGGTGCTCTTGTGGAGGCCCAGCACATCGAAGCGCCGCAGCTAGGGAGACAGCCAGCGGGCAGCCTGCCTCTTTAACCAGCGACGGCACTCCCAACCCTCTGATCTCTGCGGGGCCTAGCAGGGTCCCAGTCTGGTCCCAGTCTGGTCCCAGTCTGGGCCTAGCAGGGTCCCAGTCTGGTCCCAGTCTGGGTCCCAGTCTGGTCCCAGTCTGGGCCTAGCAGGGTCCCAGTCTGGTCCCAGTCTGGGCCTAGCAGGGCCCAGTCTGGTCCCAGTCTGGTCCCAGTCTGGTCCCAGTCTGGGCCTAGCAGGGCCCAGTCTGCTAGGCCCAGACTGGGACCCACGGATGGAGGAACTTTTGGCCTAACCAGATATTTTTGTGCAGTAAAATAAGTAACAAAATACTTCCTGAAAGTGGGATGATAAACATTTCTCTATATTGGTAATTCGTGTTCCCCTTGTGAGACTTCAAACATTCTCAAGATCATCACTGACGTGACACACGTCATCCACGTGGTGCCTTGCTTATTGGTCACGACCCACAGTTTGAAATGCACTGCGTCTTGTACTTCCGTCTGAACTTCCTACTTTACTTAATGTCCTTCCCACTGTTTTTCCTATCCATCTTACTGTACTTCCTTTCCTTCCCACGGTACTTTCTCTCCTTCCTACTGTACTTATTTTCCTACCCACTGTACTTCCTGATCTCCTCCTGCACTTCCTGTACCTGCTTATTCCGCCCAGGAAGTTGAGAGACGAGCTGGAACACCGTAACCCGTCCTGATGCCGTTCCCACAGCAACAAGATCGTCAAAACAGCTGAGGAGTTTCACTGCTGTAATAGCTTCAGATTTTCCCTGTACACACACACACAGACACACACACACACATTAAGATTAAGTATGAGACCATATAGAATAAGAGCATATCGATGATTTCAGGGGGAAATTCTGACAGTGCCTCGAGAGATGATTTTTCTAAATAATTATTTTCATGTTTATATCATATGTATATCATTATTATAATTCACGTCTTCATATCAAATTGAAATGAATATCCTATATCCAAGATATTATGAATCATATGTAGCAATATGATTATATGTGATTATATGATTATATATGCATTATATATCTGAAAAATATATATACAGTATATATTAACGGTTTAAAGGGAAAGCATCCCAATATTTTCTAGTGTAGTGTTAGGGTTAACCTAACGCACCTTGATGAGGTGTTTGTCCATGTGACGGATACAGTACAGACAGCGAACCCTGATGTGGTGTGCAGTACAAACAGCTCACCTTCATGAGGTGTGCAGTACAGACAGCTCACCTTCATGAGGTGTGCAGTACAGACGGCTCACCTTGATGAGGTGTGCAGTACAGACAGCTCACCTTGATGTGGTGCTTGTCCATGTGACTGAGCCTGCGGGAGTACAGGTAGAGAACTCCGATGCTGCTGCCCACAGCGATGAAGTCCTGGCTGCTGTCCAGCGCGGTCAGGTACACCAACACGGAGCGGAACCCCTTCTGGACCTGGAGCCATGCAGAAACACGGTACAACCAGGGAAGGACCATCTTTGAGGACATTCATTTGTAAAGCCATCACCTTTACCTTAAAAATAGATAATGATCTTCTTGAGGTACACAAAATCTCAATCCTTCATATGACTATACTAATCCCTCTGATCTGTATGTGATGTGCGTGTGCGTGTGTGTGTGTGTGTGTGTGTGTGTGTGTGTGTGTGTGTGTGTGTGGTGTGTGTGGGGGGGGGGGGGGAGGGGAGGGGGGAGGGGTAGTACCTTTTTCTGGGATGCTGTTCAGCACGTAGTACAGAGGGCAGAACTCCCTCAGGATGGACTGTGGGGGGGTCAGCGTTGCCATGGCTCAAAGCGAGGATGGGCCAGCTAAATAGCTTGTGCTAAACAATAAAAAAAGCTTTAATACAATATTGACAAACCAATCTTATGTCTGCATTATACATATCATGTTGTGTGATGACTATGCTCCGTTGTTGTGCCAGTATATTAATGTTATATCAATATTAACCATGCACTATACAAATGTCATTCTACTCTGAGTGACACGCATATATCTTTCAACCACACAGGCTGGTGCAGTTCGCAGTAACGCAGTATAGACAGTTGATTAGAGTAATTTAAAAGACAACATTTGATTATTTTGGGCTGTACATGGCACAGGATGGGCGGAAGGCTAGCGTTATTAGCCCGGATAGCAGCAGGAAACCCTTATCGCTACCAATAATGACCCAGATATAAAACAAACTTACAGAATGTGTCTTTCTAATAGGATGATACCGTGGATGATATTTGGATTCAAAACGACACGGATGACATTGCTCAGCTTCAACATTGTGTCTTGAAAGACAAACATTGCAGCGTTTCAGAGGCTGTTCCGATGTCAACAAACCGCACGTCCTTGCTGAACTGCGCCACCAATTGGCGACCAATGAGAAGGCAGATCATAACGAATGACTCATTCATCGCATTTATATTTTTACTTTATTTGTTTTAGATACATTATGGATAAATTGTTGTTATTTTAAAAAAATAAAGGTAGCAGTGACTTTATAATAATATTAATGAAAAATAACGACTTTTTTTTCCCAGTTGAGAAAATGAATAGCCGGATACGGAAACAACGTCACTGAGATAACTCGGGTGTTGGCAATCCCCGGCGGTGGAGTCGGAACGGAGTGACGACTGTATTGTCCGATACTGCCTGTCGTATTCTCGGATGTACTTTTTGTTCTAATGGAATTATAACAGCATATTCGCCGAGATAGGTTCGCGATGTAGTTATAACGCTTATCTATTTAGGGATTTAGAGCATAGCGAGCCACGTGTGTATGTAGTGTCTAATTCCTCGCAGTGAAGCCAATACCATGTCACATCTCCGCCGCTCGGCCAGTTTGTTGTCGATCCAGTCCGGGAACCATTTCCTCTTGACTCCGTCGAAGGAAAACGCTAGGCTAGTAAAAAAATCTTCGCGGTCCGTTATCTTTTCGTGTTTTAATTTTACAAGTTGATGTTTTCAAACATTAAATGCGTCTATTTTATCGATTATTAATGCTAACATTTATTTGAGCACGTTTTTGCTGGTTACAATTCATTTTTCTAATCGATCGAGCAGCTCCGTTTATTGCACATTATTTTTAGCTTGTGACGCTGGTGGCTAGTCTTCTCGAGCCAAAATGGCGGACAACGAGGAGGAGAATAAATTGTGTTCGGCGGAGGCGGCAGAACATGATGTCGAGTGTGTTCCACCGCCTGCACCCCAGATAGACTCGACCGAAGGTCCCTCGGATGACCCGACCGAGAAGAGCCAAATTACCGCGGGAGTGACAGTTGCTGAGGGCTTGACGGACTTCCTGCAGAGCTGCACCGCCAAGACAGACGGAGAGCCCCCCCTCGTCACAACCAGCGTGGACGATGGCTCCATAGTCACACACACCGTGGGAGAGGGCTCACTAGTCTCACGCACGGTGGAAGATGGTTCAATAGTCACACACACCGTGGAAGATGGTTCACTAGTCACGCACAGCGTGGACGACGGTTCACTAGTCACACACAGCGTGGATGATGGTTCACTAGTCACACACAGCGTGGACGATGGTTCACTAGTCACACACACCGTGGACGACGGTTCACTAGTAACACACACCGTGGACGATGGTTCCATAGTCACACACAGCGTGGACGACGGTTCACTAGTCACACACACCGTGGACGATGGTTCCATAGTCACACACACCGTGGACGGCGGCCAGGTGGAACAGGCGGTGTACGCCGGCACCTCCACGGAGTACACTACGGTCAGTGCCGAAATGGTCAACGCACTGTCCTCCAACACCACCATCATATACGTCCAGCCGGACGGGAGCTTCGTGGAGGGATCCGGTCTGACAGCCGAAGAGCATCAGGCTTTGGTGGAGCAGTTGACCAAACAGCAGATCGTCCAGGTCTCGGACAGCGAGGCAGCCCGCCTGTTTGACAACCAGATCATCAAAACAATCCCTGCGAGTAGCACGCAGTTCGCGACCCTGGCGCCCAGTGAACTCCAGCAAGTTATTGACCAAGTGACCAAATCCCAGCTGCAGCAGAGCCCGCCCGTCCCGGCCCAGCAGAAGGCGGTAGCCGCCAAGCCGGCGGAGCAGCCGGGGGGGGCCGGGGACGCCGGTGGGCTGTTCACGCTGAAAGCCAGCCCGGTGGAAGCGGCGGGAAGCGGGGTCAAGCACCAGGTCCACGCGTCGCAGCAGCTGAAGAACGTGGCCAAGCAGGTGGCAATACAGTCCAGCAATACCGTCAGACTGTCTCCAAAGAAGGTCAGAGTGCACTAATATTTGTTTTATACTATCCTAGAGTTTACTTACTATATAAATACTATCCTACAGTTGACCCACTGTCCTATATTTATGTGTACAGTAGAGTTAACACACCATCCTATACGCTCAAATGGTACTAGACTACTGTACAGGTGCATAAACATATATTTATCATACATTGTATTGTGCTGTGCTGGGTCTTTCGTTTCTCTGAAGTAGGGGCCGGGGTGTGATGGAGTTAGAATGCATTCATAATGATGGACAGATGTTCAATCAAATATTCAATATAAGTCATATACTCATAAAGGCTTTTTTTGCGTCTCCAGCCCGAGCCAATCAGAATCCAGATCCAGGTTCCTCCCAAACAGGAGTTGAAGCCCATGACCACCATCACCTTCCCCCAGCAGAACAACATGGCTGTCAATCAGCAGCACATCAAGGTCTCAGCCAACGGCAGCGTGAGCGGCTCCCAGATCATCCACATCCAGCCAATAGTGACCCAGCAGGGCCAGCAGTTCTACCTGCAGCAGAACCCCGGGGAGCCGCCCATCCAGCTGCTGCTCCAGGGCCCCAACCCCGTGGTGGGCTCCCTGGTCCCCATGCTGCAGAAGATGGCGGGGCAGACCACCACCACCACGCTCACCCTCCCCGTGCACAAGATCACCGCCACGCAAGCCCCGGTCGCCATGACGGTCCCCAAGGCGGTCCCCTCCCCCGTACGCCTCCTGAAGACCACGCCCACTGCCACCCTCCCCGCCGTCAAGTCCCCGACCAACGGGAAGATGGTCGCCGTCAAATGCCCCGCCAAGTCTCCCGTGGCGGTCGCCGTGCCGACGACGGTGGCTGTTGCAGGAGCGGCGGCGGCGGCTGTCGCGACCACCGCCGCCGTGGCGAGCGCCCGCCCCCCTCCGCCGCTGGTGGCGGTGGCGGCGGCGGCCAAAGAGAAGGTGAAGGAGCGGGAGAAGAAGAGCAAGAGCCGGGAGAAGAAGCCGCTGAAGGTGCAGACGCGGTCGGGGCGCGTCTCCCGGCCCCCCAAGTACAAAGCCAAGGACTACAAGTTCATCAAGAACGAGGACCTGGCTGAGAGCCACCCCTCGGACTCGGACGACTACTCCGAGATGAGCGTGGAGGAAGAGGGCGAGGAGGGCCGCGAGGGAGCCCCCTCTTCCGGCAGCGGGCACAAGTCCAAGGCCTTCCAGTGCAAGAGCTGCGACAAGGCCTACATCGGCCACGGGGGGCTCAACCGCCACTTCAAGCTGAACCCCACCCACGGAGTGCCTGTACCCCTCCCCAGCACTGCCCCGGCAGCGGCCGCACCCCCGGCCGGCGCCGACCAGGAGCCGGCCGGGCCCCGCCCCGAGGGCAAGGAGGAGGTGGAGGAGGACGGAGACTCCCTCACCAAGGAGGAGGAGACAAAGGAGGAGAAGAAGAAGAAGGAGGAAGAGGAGGAGGAGGAAGATGCCGACGACGACGCATCGATAAAGGTCTGCTCCACCTTGTACCGTCTGTCTCCCTCCACCTGCTGCGGTCCGTCTCACTCCACCTTCTGCTGTCTGTCTGCTCCACCTTCTACTGTCTGTCTGCTCCACCTTCTACTGTCTGTCTGCTCCACCTTCTACTGTCTGTCTGCTCCACCTTCTGTCTGTTTCCTCGTCCTTCTGTCTGTCTCGCTCTACCTTCTGTCTGTCTCGCTCGCTTCTGCTGTCTGTCTGTCTCTATCTCCTCTTAAAAGGGCTATATTTTGGAATGCATACATTTACATAAAGAAAATAATTAATGATGATAAATAAATACAAATTTAAGTAAAAATGTGTTTCAATTCAGCGGTCAAAAGGGCCCTGAATAGGAGCCCAAGTGTTCATTCATTAAAGGCAGTGGAGGGTCTAGACGCTGGGGGGTCTATTGCTGTGCACCAATGAAGTGTCCTGACGCCTGCTTCTCCTCCCCAGAGCGACGGGGGCCCGGCCGCAGCCGTGGGCCTCAGGGGGGTCCAGTCCAGGGGCCCGGGTCGGCCCAGGGGCCGCGGGCGGGGACGGGGCCGCGGGAGAGGCAGGGGCCGCCCGGTCGGACCCCCACCCAAGGTGTGTATATCAGAGTTGTGTTAAAGGGGACATATTATACCACCAGGTGTGAGTGTGATTAGCCATTACAAGCCGTTTTGAAAGTCGTCTTCTGACATCACTAGTGGGCGTATAATAGTGACCTTTAACCCTCCCCCCCATGGTGTGTGTATGAGTGTTGTGTACCCCATTCTAAAATATACTTTTAACCCCCCCCATGTGAGAGTCTCGACCAGAGGTCCATGCATTATGGGGTCACTAGGGCTCATTCACACTACCTCCGTCCATCGTCGGCTCTCATTGACTTTGCATGCGGCGCCCGTGTGATGCATTGTGGGTCCGTCCGTCAATTCGGCTCCGTGGCCCGCCTCAAACTTTTTTTTTGCCCACTTTTCGGGCAGCTCCGGATCCGTCGGCCAATCAGATCCCGGTTACTCCATGCCTCTGCTGGATCCATTTTGCAATAGGAAGAAGAAAAAATCCGGCCGTTATATTTTTTTAATGATGATGGGATTGTTTTTAGTCACCCGTTGTATGCGTCATCTTTAGTATTTATAGCCACACATCTCTTGGTAGCGGGAAGCGATTTGTTTGGCTGCAGTATGCGTCTACGAAGACTACTCCCCTATAGGGCAGACACGCCCTGGGTCCTCCGTCGACGGACGCGCCTAGTGTGACCAAGGCGTGGTGGTGCTTTGAAGTACCATGACGGTCATGAAGGTGTCCTGTCCCCCAGGTGCTGATGACCGTCCCAGGCAGGCGGGGTCGCAGAGGCCGACCTCCAAAGCTGGGGGGCGCCAGAGCCAGCTTGGAGCAGCAGACGGAGAGGAGGAAAGAGAGACTGCAAGAGGTGTGTTGTGTGTCTGTCTCTCTCTGTGTCCGTCTGTCTGTGTCTGTGTCTCTGTCTGTGTGTGGCTGTGTCTGTCTGGTGGAGAGAAGAAAAGAGATTTGAAGAGGTGTGTGTGTGTGTGTGTGTGTGTGTGTGTGTGTGTGTGTGTGTGTGTGTGTGTGTGTGTGTGTGTGTGTGTGTTACTGAAGGTCCATTGGTGTGTGTGTGTGTGTGTGACTGAAGGTCCATTGGTGTGTGTGTGTGTTACTGAAGGTCCATTGGTGTGTGTGTGTGTGTGTTACTGAAGGTCCATTTGTGTGTGTGTGTTACTGAAGGTCCATTGGTGTGTGTGTGTTACTGAAGGTCCATCGGTGTGTACATTAAGTGTATATATATATATATATATGTGTGTGTGTGTAGCTGGTGGAGCAGTGTGAGGACCAGGAGCTGCTGGAGGTGGTCCTGCCCCGCCTGGCCAAAGCCCTGACCCTCTGGGAGCTGCTGCTGGCCAAGGTACAGCCACCAAGGACCAGTACTATGGACTCATTAGTACCATTTACTCATTATTAATGATTACTATCACTACTTTTACTATGATTACTATTACTACTTTTACTATTTACTGATGATTACTATTTACAAATATTACAATAGCTAGTAGTATAGTCATTTGGCAGACACTCTTGTGAGCAGTCTGAGCAGTGAGTGTGTCTGTAGGGAGTAGGTAGGGGTTAGTCTGAGGGGGTACGTCTGCTCTGAGGTAACAGAGTGTGTGGTGGGTGTTGTGGTTGTGTGTCGCTGCAGGTTGAAAAGGGTCCAGCCAAGCCCCATTTCCCTGACGTGTACCGTGAGTTTGAGTCTTTACAAGGGCAGGTCCGCAAGATGGCCCAGGAGTATATCTGCAACCCCCAGGGCATGAACACAGCCCTGGAAGTCCGCAATATAGAGGTACGCTTTCAAAATAAAGGTACACATTTAATATAGAGGTTTGACTTTAATACGGAGCTATACTTTTACTATGGAGGTACACATTTAATATAGAGGTATGACTTTAATATAGAGGTACACATTTAATATAGAGGTATGACTTTAATATAGAGGTACACATTTAATATAGAGGTATGACTTTAATATGGAGGTATGACTTTAATATGGAGGTACACATTTAATGGCTTTAATATAAAGGGACGTCTTTAATGTAGAGGTACGCTTTTAATATAGAGGACCGCAGTGCGCTTTCAAAACAGAGGTTCACATTTAATATAGAGGTACGCTTTTAATTAAGAGGTACAGCTTTAATATAAAGGGATGTCTTTAATATAGAGGTACACATTTAATATAAAGGTATGCCTTTAATATAAAGGGACGCCTTTTTATATGGCTGTACGCTTTTAATATAAAGGGACGCTTTTAATATAGAGGTAAACTTTTAATATAGATGTACAACTTTAATATATATAGGACTGCTTTTGATATGGCGGTATGCCTTTATTATAGGGGTATGCTTTTAATGTAGGGGTAAACCTTTAATATAATGTATATACCTCTAGGATATAGGTTGTGAACCCAGTTAGTTAAGATTGGCACTTCTTTGGTTGAAAGATGGGGTTCAAACCTTGTTTTTCTTTAGAATGATCAGAAGTGCTCCTTGTGTTTTCCTACGGCTGCATGGCAGACTTTATATCACATCGTAATGAATGCTTGAACTACAGGTCGCTAAATCACTGGGGATCTTCGACGAGGTGAACAAGCTCAAAGTGGTCCCCGGTTCAGCTCAAAGCTCATCCAACCTGGCAACCAAGAACGTGCGCTATATGGAGGTAAATATGGACGTAATCTACAGCCACAAATGCTGAATATAGTATAGTAATCCATCTCATGTCCATCTATTGTCCACTGTACTAAAATGAATACAGTTGGTCAATTATTGTAGCATTTACCCTCTTCTACATCTAAACACTGTTAATATGTAAATATATCGTAGAAATCCCTCTTCTATGTCCTCAATACTTGAGAATATTCTACTAGTATCCTGGAATCAGTGATGATCATTTCTTCCCTTGGTTCCAGAACACCAAGATGCTGCCCCCGTCCAAGAGGTTCAAGATGGAGAACAGAGTTCCTGTCCAGCAGAATGGAATAGAGAACCCCACCAAAGGTACCGGCTGCACAACGCTGCACGACGCTGCACGACGCTACACAACGCTGCACGACGCTACACAACGCTGCACAATGCTACACAATGCTACACAACGCTACACAACGCTGCACAACGCGACACTACACAACCAACCGTCAGATAGCTGCCGTTGGCACCAGCAACACGGCCACGGGTTGGGATATGGGTTTGGAGGAGGCTAGGGGTTCTAACATGGTTAGGGGGTTCTGATGAGGTTAAGGGGTTCTAACATGGTAAAGGGGTTCTAACATGGTAAAGGGGTTCTGATGAGGTTAAGGGGTTCTGATGAGGTTAAGGGGTTCTGATGAGGTTAAGGGGTTCTGATGAGGTTAAGGGGTCTGGCTATGGTATAAGGTTAAGGGGTTCTAACATGTTAAGGGGTTCTGATGAGGTTAAGGGTTTTTGAGCATGGTTAAAGGTTTAGGTGAGGGTTTAAGCGGTTCTGATGAGGTGTTAAGGGGGTTCTGATGAGGTTAAGGGGTTCTAACATGGTAAAGGGGTTCTAACATGGTAAAGGGGTTCTGATGAGGTTAAGGGGTTCTGATGAGGTTAAGGGGTTCTGATGAGGTTAAGGGGTTCTGATGAGGCTAAGGGTTCTGGCATGGTAAAGGTTAAGGGGTTCTAACATGGTTAAGGGGTTCTGATGAGGTTAAGGGGTTCTGATGAGGTTAAGGGGTTCTGATGAGGTTAAGGGGTTCTGATGAGGTTAAGGGGTTCTGATGAGGTTAAGGGGTTCTGATGAGGTTAAGGGGTTCTGATGAGGTTAAGGGGTTCTGATGAGGTTAAGGGGTTCTGATGAGGTTAAGGGGTTCTGATGAGGTTAAGGGGTTCTGATGAGGTTAAGGGGTTCTGATGAGGTTCAGGGGTTCTGATGAGATTGGGTAAGGTTTTCTTGGGGGGGTAGAGGAGTTGGGGTTCTTCGATAGTTTGAGTTTGGATTAGAAATATGTAATCTTGTATTTTCACATCATGTACTTTTGTCTTCAGTTACAGTTGGAACCAGGGTCCTTTCCCCCACCAGCACCACCACCACCACCACCACCACGCCCTCCTCCAGGTAGCTACCGCCTCCACGTGACGGAGATGACTCCTCTCTGACCTCCATGTGATGGAGATGACTCCTCTCTGACCTCCATGTGATGGAGATGACTCCTCTCTGACCTCCACGTGACGGAGATGACTCCTCTCTCAGACCTCCACGTGACGGAGATGACTCCTCTCTCAGACCTCCACGTGACGGAGATGACTCCTCTCTCAGACCTCCATGTTCAGTAACACCGTCATGATTCTCTTTATTCCAGCTCCTCCACCCTGCTGCCTCCAACGCCTCCCCAGACCCTTGCTCCATCCACCTCCCTGACCTCCACCTCTATCACTCCCCCCTCCACCTCCTTGACCTCCACCACTCCCCCCTCCTCCTCCCTGACCTCCACCACTCCCTCCTCCCTGACCTCCACCACTCCCCCCTCCTCCTCCCTGACCTCCCCCACTCCCTCCTCCACCTCCCTGACCTCCCCCACTCCCTCCTCCACCTCCCTGACCTCCCCCACTCCCTCCTCCACCTCCTTGACCTCCACCACTCCCTCCTCCTCCTCCCTGACCTCCACCACTCCCTCCTCCTCCTCCACCTCCCTGACCTCCTCCACCCTCCTGAGCTCCATCACCCCCATGGAGCTGATCCAGGACCACCTGTCAAACAGCCTGGCCCCCGACAGCGAGGGGGAGCCCATGGACACTGGGGCGGCCCCCGGGGACGTCTCCCCGCCGATGCACCCGGAGACCGCCGCAGGGCCACAGCCGGCTGTTGCCACGGTTACCGCCCCCACTCCAATCGCCGCCTCGACCCTACCCGTCACTCAGATCGTCGCCAGGGTCTCCGTGCCGACCCCGGCCGTCACTCAGCAGAGCGTCGCCGTGGTCACCACCCTGACATCCGCCAGCGTCAAAGAGGACTCTGTCCCGCCCGCCGCCCCCCAGGGGCCGGAGGTGGGGGTGGAGCAGGGGCCCGGGGCTCCAGACCAGATCGTGATCGTGGAGGGGCCCGACGGGACCACCATGCACATCCAGACCCCAGAGGGGGTCCCGCTGGAGGCGGTCCAGGCTCTGCTGGGCATCGAGGGCTCAGAGGAGAGCAGAGCCTAGCTCTGACCCGGACCAGCTCTGACCCGGCCCGGACCAGCTCTGACCCGGCCCGGACCAGCTCTGAGCGGAGAGGAAGAACTGATCCACACACAGGTTGGATTTGACGTCTTGGATCCAAACTAGCAGATTGATCCGGGGCGAGAGGCGGAGACGGTTTCCTCCCATTGGAAGGTTGGTTTGAGGGCCGGACGAGGTGACCTGTGGGGTTGGAGATCAACCACTACCACCTGTATAAATGCAAATGATCCACTTCCAGGGGAAATTTAAACCAATGAAGTTCCCCCATCAGTTAAATCCCCTTCTCTCACGTTCTTGAGAACCGGACTTCCTGGGTGTGTTGTTGGTTCTCCCCTGGTCTCCTGTTCCCCGCGCTCCATCCAGCCTTCTTGTACAGTAGTTCACTCAGAACACCGGTAGCAGGTTAGCCAACTAGCGCATGGCGGTCGACGGCTATACAGTGGGCGGCGGCGGCGGCTACACGGTTAGCAGGTAGTTAGTGTATGGTGGTTACCTGGTTGCTAGGAAACTGGTGTACGGCTGTTACATGGTAACTGGTGTACGGCTGTTACCTGGTTGCCTGATGGCCACCGTATGACAGTGACCTGGTTGCCAGCTAACTTGCGTACCGTGGTGATCTGGTTACCGGGCAACCGGCGAACGGTGCCAATACTTGTGTTTCAGGTGTTTCGGTGCGCCCCGTATGCTTTGTAAATTTGTAAACATTTTTCAATGTTTTCCTATCTATATATAGAGAACTAGTCTTTCCTTTCCAATATGAAGTGTTTAGTTGGTTGTGATGTTTATATGTAGATACATATGAAAAGGATCTTTAAAAAAAGCTGCACTATTTTATTACTTTTTTATAATAAAAGACCCTGTAAGTGTCCACATGTAACCGGGGTTTGTACTACACATGGGAAAGGATGCAACATTGGACAAGAAAAGAGGCAGATGGTGTTATTTTATTCATTGTGAAGCTGTACAACCGTTTTATAATCTGAGGGGTTCTCCTGTTCCTCTAATAAACGTGTGTGATCATAAAGAGTTGTCGTCACTACAGAGTGCTACTAAAAGCTTTCAGCGGTGAGGTCTGAAGTGCACCCATCTATATCCACAGGCCTAGGAAGTACACCCATCTATATCCACAGGCCTCTGAAGTACACCCATCTATATCCACAGGCTTAGGAAGTACACCCATCTATATCCACAGGCTTAGGAAGTACACCCACCTATATCCACAGGCTTAGGAAGTACACCCACCTATATCCACAGGCCTAGGAAGTACACCCATCTATATCCACAGGCTTAGGAAGTACACCCACCTATATCCACAGGCCTCTGAAGTACACCCATCTATATCCACAGGCTTAGGAAGTACACCCATCTATATCCACAGGCCTAGGAAGTACACCCATCTATATCCACAGGCCTCTGGAGTACACCCATCTATATCCACAGGCCTCTGGAGTCTGTAGTACACCGACCTATATCTACAGCGCTCTGTGGCCGGTCTCGAGCAGCAGGGCCTCCAGAGGCAGCCTGCTGTCTGCGGGGATGTAGGGCTGGTGCAGCCAACAGGAGAGGTACACCATGCACAGGTCCTGGGGGCCGGTGTGGGCCAGCTCCTGCAGCACCCTCTGCTTCAGAGCCAGCTCCTTCTGGTAGCACTGCAGCAGGGCTTCCGACTGCTCCACTGGACGGACCCGAGGTGACACGGAAACATATTCAACGTTGGAACACAAAGTAAATCTTAACAAGCTGCTACTACTACTAAACGTCATTGGCATGGTAGAGGCCATGTCTAGTGTAGCCAGAACTTTCCATATATTGTCTCTATAAACTATTGAGATGGTAGCGAAGCATTGATCTCTATTTTGATAGTGATCGATATAAAATATATGACACTGAGCAGCTAGCTGTGAAGCTAGGTATTAAGTAGTCTCATCAGTGTGGTACTGACAAAACGTATCGCGTAGAGGTACATTTTCAGTATTTTGTTCTAGTTTTTATTATTAATGTAAATGTTTGTCTGTCCTCTGTTGTGTCCCCCTAAACGTCCCGTCAGGGGTCCATAAAGCCCATCTCCCGTGAGGTAAACCCACCGAACAGCTGCGTCGGCCAGCTGTGGAACAGTGGGCCCCCCCTGCCGGCCGCCCCCCTCTGGAAGGTCTCCAGCTCCAGGACGCCCCGCTCGGACGAGGCCAGGCGCTCCATCTTGGCGACGATGGACACCTGGTGGACAGACTCGGTACTTCATCACCACACCCCCGGCGTAGAGTTCTTGTGCGTAATATTATTTATATTTAATTTGAGTTCCATTCGATGTATTATAGTCTGTTTGTGTTCAATGTCGCCGACTGCTGTGTTGCAAGGGACTCCAGGGTGAGGCCGTGCTAAACCATGCATAGTAACGTGACGCTGAGGGCGACGGTAGCTCGGGGGTTAGCGCAGGTTGCTAGTTCGACGCCCTCCGGCTCCTCCTAGCTGAATGTTGAGGTGTCCCTGAGCACCTCACCCTGACACCCCTAGATGTAGCTGTGATGGGTAACTGTACCCACCATCTTGCTGACCACACCCACAAGCTCGGAGCACGCCTTCTCCAGGGGACGGCCGGAGGTGGGGTGGGGTGCTGAGGTGGGCGGGGGGCCCGCGGCCTCACCGGGAGACCTGGGGGGGAGGGGGGCGCACGGGGGGTCGTTAGTGTGTCGTGGTGTCGGTTAGTGTGTAGTGTTGTGTTAGTGCGTCGTGGTGTGTTAGTGTTGTGTTAGTGCGTCGTGGTGTGTTAGTGTGTAGTGGTGTGTGCGTGGGTGAAGGGCATGGGTTCTGCCATGTGATTAAAGGTCCCCGATTATATCAGTGTGTTTGATTAGCCGTTAAAAGCCGTTTTTAAATCAGCCTGCTCTGACATCACAGGTGGGCGTGTCCACCCAGATGTGTGCCGGATAGATCAGCCTACCAGCCCACCCAGTGGACTGTAGCAAACGTTGCTCATCTATCCGTCACACATCTAGGTGGACACATCCACTTGTGATGTCACTAGAAGCTGATTTTCCAAACGGCTGGTTACGGCTAACCACGCTCTACAACATGGGAACTTTAAGGGTGATGTGTACCCCATCTCCAGAGCGCTGGAGCACTGAGGATGAGACCGGACGCACCGTTTGAGCCGCTGGTCGACGATCTTCTCGGCCACGCCCGAGCCCTCGTCGTTGAGCTTCTCCCAGCGGAGGATCAGGTTGTGCCAGTCGGCGGCGTTGTCCTTCAGCTTCCGCCCACTTCCTGTGACGGCACTGCACTTCCTGCTCTCCGATGATGGTGATTGGTCTGGAAGAGGGGACAAGAATGGGATTATAACGCAACCGCAACGCTAGCCCTCATCAACCCTACCTAGAGGTCCCTCACCTAACCCTACCACTAGGTAACTGACCCTAACCTAACCACTACTGACCCTAACCTAACTGACCCTAACCTAACCACTACTGACCCTAACCTAACCCTACCTTGAGGACCCTAACCTAACCTGACCCCTAACCTAGCCCTCACCTAACCCTTACCCCTAAAAACTGACCCTATCCTAACCCTATTTCACTTAACAGTACCTAACTGACCCTTACCTAACTCTACCCCTATATTAATGACCCTAACCCTAACTAACTGACCCTAACCGACCCCTACCCTATACATACAGACATAGTACAGTAGGTCTTCAATAAATCAGCGTAAATAAATGGATGATACAAATAATAGTACTATATTTGTAGATGACAACATCAGGTTACTGTCATGTTTGCCCTGCATAGTGAGTCCCACGTTACCTTCCATCCTGCCGGCTCAACTCAGGCACGTTTCTCTCCTGGACGTCAATCAAACGTCCCTCCTCCGTCCGCTGAGGACGGCTCAGCGGGCCAGGGTCTCTTGGTGTCTTGGGAACAAGTAACGTCCGACGGGTGGTTATAAAAGTGTTTACAAACCACTTCCATGCCTCATCTGCCGAGGCAGATGCTTTGGTTCCCAATACGTCACGTCCGTTTTCCTCTCCCCGATGGGTGTTGCTTGGACGACGCGTTCGAATCCTGTGGGATACGGGAAATACGTCGGGGAGCGAGTTAATACTGCCGTATTTACAATTTAGTGAAAACGATGTGATTGGTCCAAGATTACATAAAACTATGATTTAGGTGCATTTAATTAAGTGTCCAATGTTTGTGGGCCTTCTTGTGGTGCGCAGACAGTTCTGCATATTACATCTTACAGAAAGATACCAAATGCATGGCTGTAATAAGGTGATTACAAGCGCGAACGTTGATATTCAGAATCTCCCATAGCGTTGGAACGTAGCATTAGCACCGCCGCCTCCTGGTCAGCATCAGAAGTGTCCGCAGTGAGCTCTCGCAGGCAGCCACCAGGGAGCAGTGTTGCCAGATTGGGCCAGATTTTCCGCCCAATCGGGCAATACTGATTGCAGGCAGACACCGCTCCTTGTGGGGTAGCGCCGTCGGACATTCCGCGGTCCGGTCCATGGGTCACATGCCGCCTTCAAAACGCTCGGAGTTTCCGGGAAATTCGGAGGTTTGGACCCTAAGCTCGGAGGAAAGTGCTCTGAGCACGACCACACACCGAGTCGCAGTTTTCACGTCACAACAATGGCTGCCCATTTCATTGAAAGACTTAAGTGAACTTGCAGCAAGCACTAAGAGGCGAACTTAACACCCGTTCTAACATTTGCATTGCGATCAATTATAGCTTACAGTTATAAACATAACCTGATAAATTCTCGCTCATTTTCAACCATCGCAAGCAGTTCTAATTACTGATTCGTCTGATTAAGCAAAGAAACGCAAAGAGGTCCCTGCGGGCATCCATACTTGTTGTTATGAAGTCTAGTCTCATGAACAATCTGTTTTTCCGGTTTTATGTCATAGCCTACGAACTTCTGATGAGCGTTTCCTAACACTCTTATTCGGGAGAAGGGATGGTTTATGTAAAGACAAGTAAGAGCTTCCGAACCTCCGAGCTGTTTGGAAGGCGGCAAAACACGGAGCCTACGTCACTCGGTACGTTTATGACGTGACGTCAGCCTCCCGACCAGCGGTGTGGTCCGATCATCGATGATACGAGGATTTGGGGAAGAGTTGCAAAGTCAATTCAAGGGAGAATTAAAGCGTGAGCTTTACACATGCGGACTTTACCATGCCGCTAAAGGAGTACTCTCTCCCGGAGGAGGTCTGGATACACGCGTTCACTTTCTTGTCGACACGGGACAAACACAGCGTCCGCGCGACCTGCAGGTACTTCAGAGAAGTCCTAGATAAAAATGTTTATCTTTGGAAAGATTTCTCCGTGGTCCTGAATGAGTTCTCACGATACAATCGGGGGTTCTGGAGAACCCTGGCTCGCAGAAACGTCCGCACTTTGGTCCTGAGGGAAGGCAAGAAGAAATATTTGCGGCCGCTGCCGGACGCGCTCCCGTCCGTGACAGGCGTCGCCGTGGACTACTGGTTGGAGCCGCAGCCACTAGACACTCTGGCCCGCTTTTCCAAACTCACCAGTCTGTCGTTCCACAACTCCCAGTGTCCGTTGGACCTCTGCCCCCTGCTGCAGCTGCTTTCCCTGCAGGTCACCCGGCTCAGCGTGTGCAACGTGAAGCTCCGCTCTCCTACGGTCCAGTTTATCAGCACCGTGTCCAAGATGCGCAATCTGACGCAGCTTCTCCACCACCACGACGGGACGGAGCGCATCCCGCTGCGCGCTTTCCACGACCTGTTGAGCGGACTGCCCAGACTGCAGCACCTGTCTTGGGAGATGGTGGCCCACCGGAGCCTGCCCGGACAACTTCTTCTGCCCACCCTCGGTTCAGCAGCAGCTGGAAGGTCAGGGCTCCAGACAGTGTAGTACTAAAGGGTTGATGTACTCACAGTGGCCGACTTGACTAATGATAACGGCTCTACAACTAGACGTTAAATACATAGGAACAAGTAGGCCTACTGTGTGTATTTCCTGGTCCCTGTTGGAGGAGAATGAGATGATGATGATGATGTGTGTGTGTGATAAATAAACCCACTTTCTGTGCTACAGCACCTTTCAAATAGCCGAATAGTAACAGGCTATCATCGATATTTTAACAGCACAATCCTTAGAATCATACTTAATGTACAGTTAATAAAACAGGAGAACAGTGGAGTGATTGTGGGAGACGTTTCCTCTATCAGCAGCAACGTCTGTTTCCTCATGATAAAAAGATTGGTTACCAAACCCTGTGTCAACAAACGGACACTGTAGCACCCTGTAGGACAGCAACACTCTTCAGTCAGCAGCACCCTAGAGTCAGAAGCACCCTGTAGACTGCACCCTGCAGACCGCAGCACCCTGCAGACCGCAGCACCCTGTAGACAGCAGCACCCTGTAGACAGCAGCACCCTGTAGACTGCAGCACCGCCAGAGGGGTCTCATGAAGACCTCCTCTGAAGCATCGAAGCTCTGGACGTGTCCCCCAACACTGAGGGGTTGTCAGGGTCTGGTGTACCCCAGGACTGAGGGGGTCTTGAAGGTCTGGTGTACCCCAAGACTGAGGCGGTTTCAGGGTCTGGTGTACCCCTGGACTGAGGGGGTCTTGAGGGTCTGGTGTACCCCAGTATAGAGGGGGTGTCAGGGTCTGGTGTACCCCAGCACTGAGGGGGTTTTAGGGTCTGGTTGTGTCCCTCATGCTCCTTCACTGTGTCGGAATTCCCGCTCTGAGCTGATTGGTGATTGGTAGAGGCGGGACGATGATCAGAGTGGTTGGTTGACCGGCAGCCGGTAGAGTGGTTAGTTGACTGTCAACCGGAAGAGTGGTTAGTTGACCGTCAACCGGTAGAGTGGTTAGTTGACCGACAGCAGGTAGAGACCTACAGACTGCGGGTGTAACCCCCACGTTGTCATGTGACCCCTGACCCCCCCCAGGCCCGCGGCCCCTCCCCCTGTCCAGCCTGGAGCTGCTGAACTACGACACGCTGGTGACCCGGGAGGCGCTGGCCCCGCTGGCCGGCCTCCACAGGCTGTCCGTCCTCCACCTGTACTCCGTCCCGGGGCCGCAGTGCCACCTCTGCACCTGGCTGTTGGCCCTGCCCCGGCTGACCCACCTCAGCGTCCACGGTGAGGGGGGGGGGCAACCGCTGGGGACACGCCCCCCCTGGAGGGAGGGACACACACACACACACACACACACACACACACACACACACACACACACACACACACACACACACACACACACACACACACACACACACACACACACACACATAAAAACATACACCCATGCACCCCTAAACACACATATAAACATACACAAACACACCCTCACTTATAAACACACACACACATGCACACACACAAACACACACGCATACATAAAAACACATAGACACATACACATCTAAACACACACACACATAAAAACACATACATACACCCAAAGAAACAAACAGGCATACACACACCCACCCACACTGTTATCACCTGGCTGAAGGGTGTGCAACAGTCAACATGTTTCCTTGATTAAACGTCATGCAGTGACTCAGTCTTCCGTGGAGGCCACGGAAGACTGAGTCACTGCATGACGTTTTATCAAGGAAACATGAAATGTGCTACAACAAATACACAATGTCCATCTGAACGCCAGGCAGAGTGAGCCAATGGGGCAGGGCTGCTTTATAGGCTCGACGGGTTCGCTGGGACCGAGGTCTGATGTCCCCGCTGTTGTGCTTCTCCCGGGCGTGCAGGGGGCCACCGTCTGGGAGCCTGGGCTGACTGCCTGCCCCCGTCCGTGGTGGGACTGACGCTGTGCGTGGACCTGACCCTGGAGGACCTGGTGGTGCTGGGGGCCAGGCTCCCCAAGCTCCAGCACCTTCACCTGGAGCCCTGGGGGGCCACGGGCTACGTAGCCCTGGTCCCGGAGCTCTTCCCCCAGCTCAGGACCCTCAAGATACGGTTAGACGTCTCCCCTCTGTTCGTCACAATTCATTGCGTCTTTTAAAGTGCTCTTTAGGGAGCGTGTGTGTATCTACATGCCTTTTTATATCTTTAAGACATAACATGGTAAAGTGTTGTGCCGAATATTCTTGTGTCCTTCTCTCCAGTCATCACAACGTGCCAGAGTCGGACTTCCTTGGCCTCGCTCTTCTGGACAAACTGCACCATCTAGAGGTCTTGGACTGGTACTGCGGTCACCTCCGTCCGGCCGTGGGCCACGCCCACATCCGGCCGGCCGGCGGCCCCGCCTCCACCAGTCCTCGTCTGTCCAGCCTCATAGCTCAGCTCCAACTCCTCACCAATAACCGGGTCCACATCACCCCCAAACGCCAACAAGACCCTCTCTTATGCCAGTGTCTTTCATAGGTGTGTCAGTCGCACGTCGGGACTCACAACGGTGGGATTGTACTGCGGGCACATGGCTGTTTCAAGATGGAGTATTGAGTAATTCTGCTGAAATCTGACAATGTGCCTACAAGGGAATGGAACAGATTAGTCAGTGCTGAAAGAAATGTTGAGGGTTTGACATTTCTGCTTTATGCATTTCCATCTGGGTACCAATGTTGCACTTGTTTTTGGAACTTAATGCGTGATGAAATTGGGTTGGACACTTTTACTTCATACTAACATTTAATTTTTTTTTAATTACATTTTACACTTAGGATTAAAAAATTAATGACTTCCAGTTTAAAGAAATCTTATCGTTTTGAGTGAGCAGAATGTATATGCCTGGAGTTTGATCAACTACCTCCTGAAGGTGACCACCACTGACGGTCATGTCCTTAATCCTGGAGAAGCGATGATAAATGTTGAGTAAAATGCAATTATGTATAAAAACAATCTTTAATACATGACAGGTCATTGAAAAACAACCCTCCCCTTCGACAGGCTTTGGGAGAGCCGTTTATATAAACAGGTTTTACATTTTATACAGCTTTTTAAAACCAGCACTCTTGGAAGTGGGCCAGAGAGGGCGTCTGGGTTACCACGACAACACAGGGCTGAGAGTTCATTTAAGGCAAGAACAGACTTTGAACATAAAGAGTTGGGGAGGGTCCACCCAAAAACGTTTTAGTTTTTATTTACAAAATGCAAATGTCTGCCGCAGGCGGCCGCAGACGTCTGGAAACAGACGTGTAAAAAAGGAAAGAAAAGGTGAGCAACTAAAAACATCCAGAAGGTGCTTGAGCGCACCGCGTTAAGAGACGTATTGTCCTTCGTCTCCCCCCGGCGGCTGAGGCCTCACTCAGAGTCCTCGGCCGTCTTCTTCTTCTTCTTTTTCTTCTTCTTGGCGCTCTCCTCACCCTGCAGGGGAAACGGTCAGGGGGGGGGGGGGAAGTGTGAGTGGACATTCGAGGGAGACGTTGCCATTATACAAGAATTTTAAGAGTATACACGTCATTTTTCGTGATCTTAACCCCTCCTCACCGCTTCCGGGGTCTCCTCAGGTGGCGTCACCTCCACCTCCTCATCCTCTTTTTTCAGTTTCTTCTCCTTTTTCTTCTTCTTCTTCACCTCTGTGCTGGGCGTACTGGGAACACTGGCCGCTTCGCCGTCGCTATCCTCCCTCTTCCTCTGCAGAAGAACAAACGCAAGACGACGGTCAACGTCTGCCCAAATGAAGGACTGGGGCGCAGTCCTTCTGAACTCCACTAGACCCCAGAATAAAGTAACGCGGGTGCTGCTATGGTCTCCGCGACGACCAGAAGAGACCACCTCCACTGGCTCGGCAGTAGGGGCCGGTGGTCTAAGGCGTCTCTGCTACAAGCCATCAGTCAAGGGTGATAGATATTTGGTCATCCTCGCACATAGTGCTCACGCATCTATATAGCTCATCATTTGGCTTCATGTAGCTCATGGTTGATTTATAGATAAACTAGAGAACACCCACCTTAGCCGTGGCGTCGGCGGCCTCCACAGTCGCCGGCTCCTTCTTCACCTTGCCACTGAAAGAAGAACGAACGGGCGTGAGCCACCATGTGGTGCACATCCCTGACCAGATCACTGCCAGTGTTTGTTATCTTTACCTACAAAACATTTGATGAGGGACTTTACTATATTCCATCAGCTGGTTAGGACGAGTCCCGGTCTTAACTACAGCCTGTTGGGGCTAGTTAACTAGTCCCGGTCTGAACTACAGCTGGTTGAGGCTAGTTAACTAGTCCCGGTCTGAACTACAGCTGGTTGAGGCTAGTTAAACTAGTCCCGGTCTGAACTACAGCTGGTTGAGGCTAGTTAAACTAGTCCCGGTCTGAACTACAGCTGGTTGAGGCTAGTAAACTAGTCCCAGTCTGAACTACAGCTGGTTGAGGCTAGTTAACTAGTCCTGGTCTGACCTACAGCCTGTTGGGGCTAGTCACCACCTGCGGGGTTCATACCTGTAGTCTACGTAGTCCGTCTTCCACTCTCCGGGGGTGCTGCCGTTGGGTTTGCCGTGTTTGTCCAGAAGCCCCTTCTGGATCATCATCTTCTTCTGGCTGGCCTTGGGCCCCAGGCCCCACTTGCGGGGGTACGTGTCGCGCTCCATGATGACCCGCTTGATCTTGGCCACCACTCCGTGGTCACACGTGGAGATCACCGCCGTGGTCATCAGGGCCACGCCTACAAACACAGGCGCTCAGGTCAGTCCACCGGTGCCACGCGGCCAAACTCTGGGCGGGCGGGAGACTACTGGTGTGGAGGATGTGATCAGAGGTTTAAATCGTCTTGGTTACGCTGAGCTCCCTCGTCTGCCCGGCAGGCGACCGCCCCGCCGGACCCCCAGCAGAACGCTGGGGGGGGAGGAGGGGGCGACTGCCGGTACGCCCGGGGCCAGAACGGACCCGGGAGAGCGCAGAACCCGGAGCCAACTAGCACTCAGAGAATGGATAAACGGGTTCATCACTTCACATCGCTCCACCAGTAGGACCCCCAACCCACCAGATGGACCCCCAAAGGGCTCCACCAGACGGACCCCCAAGGGCTCCACCAGACGGACCCCCAAGGGCTCCACCAGACGGACCCCCAGAGGGCTCCACCAGACGGACCCCCAGAGGGCTCCACCAGACGGACCCCCAGAGGGCTCCACCAGACGGACCCCCCCAAGGGCTCCACCAGACAGACCCCCCAAGGGCTCCACCAGACAGACCCCCCAAGGGCTCCACCAGACGGACCCCCCAAGGGCTCCAGACATGAACCTCCTCCACATCACTAGTGTACAACGAGTCACCCGTTAAGACATCAGTTGACCGTGATACTATCTTATCATCTGCAGCATCAATAACTGAAGCCACCGTCGTCCCAACCTCGCACCCATTACTGGATTGGACGTGTGCCACCCCAACCAGGTTACCCACGGCAACCAGAACCCAGACTCACCGATGCAGATGGCCTCGCCCTTGGTCGTTATGACAACGATGTCCTGGTTGACCTCAATGCCGTCCTCGTAGCGCAGGACGCCCGGTAGCATGATCTTGGCCCCGTAGCAGATGGCGTTCACCTGCAATATGGAACACGCGTTAGGAGGCTAAACTTTTAAGCTACATACTTTACAGTACGTGGAACGCCCCCTAGTGGACGAGGCGGTCTCTGCTACAAGCCATCAGTCAAGGGTGATAGATATTTGGTCATCCTCGCACATAGTGCTCACGCATCTATATAGCTCATCATTTGGCTTCAAGTACCTCATTGTAATTAAATAAAATATATATTATACAGCAGACCATCCTTCATTAGTCTGAGGTCGTTTCCTCAAACTAAAGTACAGTGACATTTTGAGTCCGGCTGCGTCTATACGTTGGCAGTCGGCTGCCGTCTGACTCACCGCGCTGTCCTTCATCACCAGCCTCTTGTGGGACACCATCAGCTTCTCCAGGGGGTAGATGACGCGCCGCAGGTACGTCTCGTCCTTGTTGTGGTCGAACTGCCACTGGGCGTCCAGCACGTCGTGCATGGTCACCAAGTTATCCTGAGGAACCACAGCCGGTGAGAGGAAGACGACTCGCGGACCTCCACCGTGAGCGGGAGGATTTGTATACATTTCTAAACTTTTGTATTCAAATTAAATGACCAGAGGCCATAGTCGAGGAGTATAAAGGGACATCTTCAATGATCGAGTGTTGACCAGAGTGAAAGACAAAAGCCAAACACGTTGACCGTTGAACAAAGAGTCACTCCGCCCGTTTCTGTGCCAAAGGTTAATTACCAGAACTGGGGAGGAGCCCAGAGCTGAACTCAACACTTTGGGTTCAGGGTACAGAGAAGGGGGTGGGGGGGGGTGTCTAGTCTCACCGTCTCCCCCAGGACCCCGGAGCGGACCCGCCGCAGCTCCTGCATCTGACCGCCAACCCCCAGCAGCAGGCCCAGGTGAACGCACAGCGTCCGGATGTAGGTCCCGGCCTCACAGCTCACCCAGAAGATCCCTACCGCGCAAAGAACGGGGTTAGCTCAACGTCACGAGAACCTCACCACTAGGGTCTTGGCTGATACTTTTTATCCAAAGTGAATCACAACCGTTAATTCACAGCAGAGTCCTTCATGCTACAAGCCATCAGTCAAGGGTGATAGATATTTGGTCATCCTCGCACGTAGTGCTCAAGCATCTATATAGCTCATCATTTGGCTTCATGTAGCTCACGGTTGATTAATAATACAGCAGAGACTGAAGACCAGCTGAACTCACCAAGCCTCCTCTCTGCGTCGTACTCGATCAGCTTGCTCTCGTAGATGGTCCTCACTCTCAGCTGTCGCTTGACGGCAGCGATGAGAGGCGGGCGCTGGAACAACGCTCCCGTCAGCGTCTCAAGACCCTACAGGACAGAAGGCGGCACGTCAAGAGCCCGTGGGACCAGACGCGGAGCTGCACGCCAGAGCCCGTGGGACCAGACGCGGAGCTGCACGCCAGAGCCCGTGGGACCAGACGCGGAGCTGCACGCCAGAGCCCGTGGGACCAGACGCGGAGCTGCACACCAGAGCCCGTGGGACCAGACGCGGAGCTGCACGCCAGAGCCCGTAGGACCAGACGCGGAGCTGGACGACACTATAGGACGAGACATTAGTCAAGGGACACGAGCCCAGACACTTACCCTAGCTAGCGTGTGTTCGCTTTCGATAGCATTGTGCAGCCGTACTATTCCCACATACTCTTTGCCTGCAAGGGACAGCAGAAGAGTAGCGAGAGGGGCCAGTTTAGTGTCGGGCGACAGCCACAGAAGAGCCTCACTGCAATACCTAGTTTACTACGTCGCGTGTTGCGCTGCTACGTACCGGCACTCTGCTGGGACTTGACCAGCCGCGTGGCGCGCTCCACGCACACGATCAGACAGCCCGTCACTTTGGGGTCCAGGGTACCGCTGTGGCCCGTCTTCTCCACCCGCAGGATCCGGCGGATCCACGCCACCACCTCGTGGGACGAGGGGTTGGCCGGCTTGTCCAGGTTGATGAAGCCGCACCTGGGGGTGAAAAACTCCGTTAACCCCCCTAGTCCGTACTGACCCCTCGGGGAGCGGTCTCTTCTACAAGCCATCAGTCAATGGGTGATAGATAGTTGGTCATCTCCGCACGTCGTGCTCATGCATCTATATAGCTCATCATTTGGCTTCTTGTCGCTCACTGCTGCTTATTAAAGCTAGCGTTCTTCCTGCAGCGCAATCTCTACAGGCGTTCCCTCGACTGAGGCCGAGCCAGGGGGGTCTCTTACCGGACATAGTCTGCGATGTCCCTCTTCAGGGGGTTAGACCCGTTGGGGAGGGGTGTGTAGTGGGCCGTCCTGATGTTCAGCTTATCAAAGTTCTGCAAACAATAAGGACTGACGTTACAGTAACTGCACTCGACGTTTAAATGCATGGAAACAATTAATGAAATCCACAACACACACGGTGAGGATTTCTATACTGCTCAAGGATCGTACACGCGAACCCCAGCAGCTGTGAAATTTAGGGGTGACCCACCAGGGTGCCTACTGGTGTCGAGGATGTGATCAGAGGTTTAAATCGTCTTGGTTACGCTGAGCTCCCTCGTCTGCCCGGCAGGCGACCGCCCCGCTGGACCCCCAGCAGAACGCTGGGGGGGGAGGAGGGGGCGACTGCCGGTTCGCCCGGGGCCAGAACGGACCCGGGAGAGCGCAGAACCCGGAGCCAACTAGCACTCAGAGAATGGATAAACGGGTTCATCACTTCACATCGCTCCACCAGTAGGACCCCCCCAACCCACCAGTAAGACCCCGGACACAGTAGGCCACCCAGGGCTCCACCAGACCGTGGAGAGACACGGACCTCATCGGCATTTAGTGCGCAACGAGTCAACATTAAGGATATTAGTTGACTATGAGACCATGTCTGTAACTAATCATCTGCAGCATCAACAAGCATTAGATAGACTTCCTAGGCTGCAGTGATTCAACCTTTGACCCCATTTCTTGCTTGGAAAAAAATATGCAACCCCAACCAACTTCAGTGCATCTGCTTCAGTACGAATTATCAACATCTGCCGGTGAACGTAGTCACTTACATTTAGGGCATTTAGCAGACGCTTTTATCCAAAGCAACTTACAATAAGTACATTTGTCATAAGAAGTGCCACTTCTAGTCAGCACGGCCATCAGTCAATAAAAACACTATGTATTCATTACTTTTATTGCTAAATTGGATCAGCAAATGTCCACAGCTAGTCTGACCCATTAGACACACTAAAAAAATGATTGTAGACTCGGGACCCACCTTGAGCAAGAGAGGCCATTGCGACGTGTCTAACGCAGCGGCCTTAGCTTCTGGTTTGATGAAGAAGTCACCGGTCTGTTGAATGTCCTGTAATAAGACCATTTATTAGTTATTTAATATCACACTGGTAAATAATAGATCGTTACGGATGTAAAGCTGTATTCCTGACACCTACCCCAACATCCTCCTCAATCACCTTCTTCGACTTCTTTTTCTTTATCGATCCTGCGTGGAGAGAAAATGTTAATTATGTAGTTGACAAATTTTAAATGTCAATTTTCAGATGCAACTGATTATGGAGCGGCGTCACATCCCGCACGCGGAGAACCCCACGTGGCACAGAGGCCGGCACGTGGTTCGTACGGGCCATGTGTGCTAAGCTAACTGGCTAACCTGCGCTACAAGCTAACATGTGGAACAGGCCCACCGTACACTTGTGTTGCGATTCTGCATTTGGTGGAAGCTCATGCAACACAAACAAGGTTATGAAAATATTTCCGCAACAAGACGAGCAGCTTTCCTGAGTAGTGTATTAACTTGACTGACAAGTATTTCGTGCAAAATAATCCCTGTTCATTCAAAATACACACTTGGTATATAAGCATCTAGCATGAGCACTGAAAGTAATTGAGGCTGTTTGCAGACCATTAACCCAGACTTTAACATTATAACATGCTACAGAGATTGATCATTAACACCTGCACGTAGACTAACGTTGCAGTGCAGATCTCAGAAGATAAGTGGTAAAGAACAATTTGAACAGTAAATTACCTTCTAAGTCCGCCATCTCAGCATGCGCTTTTAGAATGAAAACCCGCGTGTTCCCCTCTTTATATGGGTCCTCTTCCACTTCCGCCGGGTCGTCGACTCCATGACGTCAGTGAACGTGATGCCTTGTGCGTCGCTACTGCCACATAGTGTCCGGCGCGGTCACAACAGGCACAGACCGTCCTATTCACTAAACAGGTGGTTCTCGTACCCTAAGGGGTACTTTGGTGTACTGCAGGGTGCATTCAGAAAATTTACACTAAATAAAATGAAACATAATTTTACGTTTTAAAAGTTTTAAAAAGGAACAGATTTTTGAATGGGATTCCCCTCTACACGCTCTGACCCTCCCCAGGGGTTCTGCTTCATTACCCGGGAGAAATTAGCCAACAGTTGCATTAAGCACAGGCCCAGGTTTCTCACTAAATTGTTAGTATTTGCACCCTTTTAATGTTTACACTTCCAGATAGAACACACATACATTATTTATGTTCATTTTATTTTATTTCATCGCAAAATTGTACCAGGGAAGGGGGTACTCATCTGAAGAAATGTCTTAGAGGGGGTACACTAGTATAAACAGTTCTAGAACGGCTAAACTACTTACTGATGACGACACCGTGCCAGGCTTAGGGGTTCGATTCCCAATGGGGCTACCTGTTGTCTAAGGGTTAGTAAGTTACTAACATACTTTGTTTGAAAGCATCAGAGCCTTCAGGACCAGACATCAAGCTCCCACGATGTCATGGGATTAGACATTGGCATTAAGTAAAAAGTCAAATGGATGTAAATTAGCTGCTTGTTAATTCCGGTGCAATCACTTTGAAATGTGCGCTGTCCCTCTGAAGATAAACAACATAATTGAAGATGACATATGAAATATATGTATGAGTATGAGTCTGAATTGAGTCTAGACGTGACCAGTGGCAGTTTCTTTGGTCTAAGAGAATATAAACACACCATCATGCTGCATGCGTCGCATTCTTTATTGCTATAAACTGATATTTCAAATAAATACAATCATAATTTATTTATTGATAATTAAAATCATCAAATAAAACAATAAATAACATGATGGGTTGATCTTCACTCTGTGAACACCTAAGAATTATCTTCATTTTTTTCCTGTACCACCGACAATAAGCTTCAAGGTAAACCCTGCTTTGATTTTCAAATAAACGACATCCACGGTAAGCAGGTGTTGGCTCATCGAAGCGTAGAGATCGAAGGACAAACCCCTCGGACCCCCCAAACGGAAAATCACTAGAGCCCCCACTACTGTATTTGCACTATATTCAATACTGTGAACTATATTTCTTATCTACTGTGAACTACATTTGCACTATGCACATATCTAATAATAATATTCAATATCCAATGTATGTATTCAAACTTCTTGTATTTCAATGTCTTTCAGTGCCTTCTGCTGTATGCGAACATTGCACATGCTATACAGTACCTTATATTTAATTATATTTATTTTATTTGTTTAACTAAATTCTGCTCTTTGTACATATTTCTTTTTTAGTTTTGTTTATTTATCTACTTTATTTCAAGCATGTTTTGTGTGAAGGGATCTTGCAAATTAAGAATTTCATTGCCCGGTGCAAACTATGTTTCCATTGTGTGTATGACAATAAACATCTTTTATCTTGCATCTTAAAGTTTAACGTGTATAATCAATTTCATACATTCATGTTGTCTTCAGCCAGCACAGCTCAAATAATTTCCTACTCTGGTCCCAAGGTCCCAGTAGAGTCGCTGGTGTCTCTGGTGGACCGAACCTGGACACTGGCCTGGACCTCTTTGACCTCATGGACGGAGAGACCTCCTTTCCACTCCAACAGAGCAGGACACAGTTTCTTAACTTTCCTGCAGCAGTGAGACAAAGAGAGAGAGAGAGAGAATATTATAATCCTACCTTCAACATTATACTGTATATACACAAACATTGGTCTAACTTTGTATTTTACACAAAGATAAATAGAGAAAAGGAGAAAGAGATTAACAGCGAGGATAAAGGAGATACAGAGAGATGAAGCGAGATGAAGAGAGGGATGAAGAGAGAGCAATGAAGAGAGATGGAGAGGTTCTGAGAGATGAAGAGATACAGAGATGAAGAGACGCAGAGATGAAGAGAGAGGAACAGAGAGATGCAGAGAGAGAGATGAAAAGACACATAGATGGAGAGAGAGATAAAGAGAGAGAGACGAAAGAGAGATGTAGAGATGTAGAGATGAAGAGAGGGATGAAGATAGAGCAATGAAGAGAGATGGAGAAGTTCTGAGAGATGCAGAGAGAGAGATGAAGAGAGAGATGAAGAGGGAGATGAAGAGACACAGTGAGGCGGAGAGATGGAGATGGAGACCCTGTAGAGGACTCACTCCGACTGGCTGAGCTGCACCATCTCAGAGAGGGTGATCTTCACTGAGTCAACATCCTGACTCTGGATCAGAGCCTCCACCTTCAGGAGCACATGGTTCTGTTGTCTGACACCAGGGTGCTGTCAGACACACACACACACACACACACACACACACACACACACACACACACACACACACACACACACACACACACACACACACACACACACACACACACACACACACACACACACACACACACGGACTGTAAGTACTGTGGTAGATAAGAACCATTGAGTGTGAAGTACTGTACTGCACTCGGGCCCTCACCAGGTCGGAGAAGGTCTTATGAAGATGTTGTGCGTCCTGAGTCACTTTCTGACCCACGTCACGACCCCATCGCTTCTCCAGCTCCTTCTTCTTCTGGGTTTTGACCAGCTGGTACAGGTACAAGGCGCTCACCAGCTCATAGGCCAGGTCAAGAGCCTCCTGAGAGAGCGAGAGAGAGAGAGAGAGAGAGAGAGAGAGAGAGAGAGAGAGAGAGAGAGAGAGAGAGAGAGAGAGAGAGAGAGAGAGAGAGAGAGAGAGAGAGAGCGAGCTGTTCATAAAACAGCTTACCCAGAAACTACAGAAGGTTTTAGAAAGTCTCCCTCTACCTTCTGGACGTCTGCACAACAGCCTTCAGCACTGAACATCTCCTTCATCTGCGTCAGCAGAAAATCCTCCTCTCTGCTTTTGAAATGGCTTTGCAGGCGTTCCTGAGGGAATCCAATCACAGGTTTTATAAACTGGTTATTGTCTTCTCACCACCAGACTTGTTATAACAACCATGGATGTATTACTGGAGCATCACTCATGTATTCTAAAAGGTCCTGGTCAGCACGGTATTAGTTGAGCAACGTAATCTGCCGGCTAAACACACAACAACAGTAGCGGTTCTTCTCTGCACCTTGATGATCTTAACGAGAGCCTCTCCCATGGACTTCTGGGCGTCGGTCTTCATTAAGGACAGGGTGTTCTCCACTGGGAGGTCCCTGGTTCCTCCATCAGTGTAGGGTTGGATGTAGCTCCTGCAAAACAAGGGCCTATTATTGATATACTGTGACACTTTCCTACTATATATATTTTAGATGTATAATGTATCTATTATACTGTAGATACAAAACATGCATACAATACAATACCAGACATGCTTAAATGCTTCAGACATGCTAACATCAGACATGCTTAAGCGAAACACATATCAGAAATGGGCTGGAATGCTCAAAGTTTGATCCCTCAAGCTTTGAGCAGAAACGCAAAAAAATAGAAATAGATTGTATGCACCCTCTAGCATGTAGCATGAGGCATGGCCCATTACTCACACAAGGCCATGGAGCGTGTTGAGTGTCTTGAGGGAGGTCTCCACAGTCATCTTGGGAGTTTTGTCGTATCTTTTCAGAAGTTCCTGTTTGGCCGTTGTGAACCTACAGCCAGAAGGAGGACTCATTTTGGCCTCTTGACAGCCAAAGAACCTGACTGCAAACCACTTAACAACAAGCATCGTGCAAAGCCACAACCGTACCATGGAAACACCAATCGTCGACATAGGACGACATACCTCTCTAGAAACTCCTGGAGTTTGAGGAGGCAGACCTGCCGGGTGAACTCCTGCACGTTCTCACTGATGGACTCCGCTCTGACAATCGGTCCATCGATGCACTTCAGAAAATAATATATTTTGGATGTTTCTACACATATTGTACGTATTGACGTTATTCCAACGTGCAGAACTGTCCTGTGTCCGCAGTACCTCAAAGACGTCTGTGTGTAGTTCCCAGGACCTCCAAAACTCTGATTTATGGCGCTTAATGATGACATCCAGGGACCTCTCGACATCCTCCTGCAGTCAAACAAGACACAATGAATCTAGGCCCGCCTATCCTCGGTTTGTTAGTTACGACCAAGGGTTTCCGGAACCGGTGAAGAGGCTAGCCCTGTGTTGGTGTTCTAGTTCCTGCAGCATGTCTTCCTACCTCCAGTGTGGTCTGAAGGATTTTGTGGACACATACGACCGTCTCAGAGTACAGGTGCATGTCCACGGAACTCCTCTCTTGGTTCTCACTGAAGTCCGGGTCTCCCAGGAACCCCCGACTGTGAAGGCACAACCAGGGTGTTAAGGTCGACAGATACAGGTTCTATCTAGAGCTACATGTCTAACTACCAGGTTCTGTCTAGACTAGAGCTACAGGTCTAACTACAAGGTCCTATCTAGAGCTGCAGGTCTGACTACAAGGTTATATCTACAGCTACAGGTCTAACTATGTATGTATGTATACGTGTGTGTCTGTATGTCTGTGTCTGTCTGTATGTATGTGTGTGTGTATGTATGTGTTTACTTGTGTAGTTTGTATGTTGTGTGCCTGTGTGTAGTACGTGTGTGTGTGTGTTTGTGCAGACAACCTTAAGTAAGCGTTGCAGAGCCACTCCATTAGCACAAAGGCCTGCTGTGACGCCGGGATCCTCTGTAGGAGGATGCGCACGTGGTCCATCGCGAGGCGGTGGTATGACGGCACCAGGCCGGCCAGGTTCTTGTACTTCTCGCGCAGAGGGTTCAGCCGCTGCAGCTCGTTGTGCACGACCCGCCTCACATCGTTCAGGTGTTCCTTCATATGCTCCAGGGTTAACACACCGTCGCCCCCTGGTGGCAGCGAGGGGAAATGCTTCACCGCTGACCGCTTGATGAGGTCTTCGGCGCTGGCAGAGGCGTCCTGTTCCACTTTCAGATACTCGGCCAGTGTTTCTAGGTCCAGATTTTCCAGGGCACGGGATGGGCCATCAACCTGGGTCTCCTCTACATTGCTCCGTCGGCTGGAAGTGTCGTCACCATGGGCGCTATCTGTGAATGGAGAGGAAAAGTGTCACATGTGAAGCTGTGTACACACTCCTTCATACCCAACCCTTCCATCTCTGGACTCCCGAGACATGATCCATCGTGCTTTTATACTTCCATGTCCCGGTTGACATGTGGTGGCGAAGGGGGCAGTGAAGGACTTCCATCCACAAATGTACATAAATCGACAAGCAAATCCAAGGTCGAGCCATCTCCATTGAAGATATTCTGGTAGAGTAACGTAGGCCCAAGAATGTGATGGAGATGGTGATTAAATCAGCGTTGACCGGCACATGGGGCGTGTACCGTCTCTGAGTGGGGTTGCGGATCTTCGAGGATGTTTGAGAACAGATCTGCCATCTAATCTTTTCTGCTTAGGAAGGTTTCTCACGTTGAAATCACCTGGAAGTACTTTAGTGGAAGCCAGAAAATGCAGTATGCCAAAAATACCAGGATGTTGTACTACATCAGGTTGCACTTTGCACGGCAGTATGCAAGTTATTCTGCCCCACAATCCTCTGTGCAGCAGAAGATACGTGGGTGGCCCTACAGTTGGTTTGATCAGAGATTTGGAACGCAGCCTGCACCTTCCCTTCCCTTGGCTGGTTCAGACTACACGATTCTCAGATATTCCTCCACAATTTAACATCCCACACTATACGATTACAGAGCCAGGAATTCGGGCTTTGTCTCATCGGAAGACTGGCCACACTACAAGATTTGAGGGTGCGATGCTCTCTACTTTGTATCATTCACGTTTGTAAGATATTTAAAAAATCTATGGTTTAGAACTGACAAAAATGTTTTTTACATTTTTGTCATAAAGGTTCCAGTAGTAGGCCTATGTATCTACAGTAAATTAAGTAATGGGAAAGTAAATAATAAGTAGTGAAGTTACTTTTCAAATGCAGTAACGAGTAAAGTAATCTCATTACAATTGACAGAAGTAACTAGCAATAAGTAACAAATTACTTTTTTTGATTAACTACCTCAACACTTTCAGGACGTTTGAAACACATATGCAAGACGAATGAAACAGCATATTTTAAACAGAAACTATTGACCTTATTTTTATGCAATGTTACGGCCCCATGCAGGGTTATGTTTTATTTTACAGGATTGGCTGTTGGGAGACGAGGCTGATTGGGGATTGACGGCAGCTGCCATCAATCACTCCTTCTTACAAAAGCTGGGCAAGTCTGTTTCCCTGTGTGCCTTGGATAACATGTAGTCCTCTTGGGTCACACAGGTTAATCATTCCTGTGTGACGTTAGTTTTTGTTCATTTTTGTTAAATACATATACTTTAGTTCTCCGAACTGTGTGTGGCTGCTACATTTGTTGTGGTCCGAGAGCCGACCATAACAGCAACATACCGGACAACAAAGTGTACTCGTCATTGCTAGAATTTCACATAATTTCTCGTAATATAAATAGGTAAAAAAATATTTTTGTCCTGTGCGTAATTGTCAAGATGCACATTTCGATTAAAACTCATATTTCTTCTTTTATACCAGTTGGACGACTACATTTTCATTTAATTTACTTATTTCCCTGTCCCAAGTCATGTTTAGGGATACATATATTGAACATCCTGTTATTTATTTAAACAAACTGGTGACGTTTGAACCAAGTGTTTCAATCGTCCCGACAGCGACCACTAGCACTTAAACCTTTTTTGCCTCTTCTCTCTGACGTTGCACACTTTAGGATAGGTTTAAGTACTAATTAGGCATCATATTATTATGCCATGAAACAAAAAAACACAACTGTTTATTACAAAACAACTACCGCACAGAAGATTTTACTTTCCGCACTCAAAAACAGGTTCGCGGGGATAACACTTGAACGGTATGACGACAACATTTCCCGGGGTTGGTCAGTCTTGCGTGCTGAAGGTAGTGACATATTTCGACGTGAAAGACTTGCTTGGTTTTCGAGGAAATCGTTTCAATCGTCCCGTGTTTCAATCGACCCGGTGTGGGTGTCAGATTGGATCGGCTGCCAGATCGACTCGGGGTCCTAGATGCGCAATAATGACGCACTTCCTGTATACGCTGTCTTTTAAATGCACATGCGCGTTTCATTCATTCCCATGTTATTCCCAAGTATTATTGATCTCCTTTTATTTTCTAATCTATGAATAATAATCCAATGTACAAATTATTGTTGCCTATACTTGGGAAATATATAAAAGAAGAATCGGTTAACTCCATTCACTGCACGGGGTGATCCACTTTATTTCCAGCGCTCCCAACACAGTCAAAACAGCGACCCACACGCAGACACTTCCATTCTCCTCCTTCAGAATAAGAGTCCCTAACAGGAACTGGGTTACATATGCATTCATCAGTGCTTTTAGACGTGTTTCCAATGGCTTTGTTTGTGCGAAAAGAACGGGCTGCATTCAATGAAATCAAAACCAAAACAGATTGAGCCTTCGTTTTTTGTCCATGATTGAGCCCCTTTTTATAAACAACCCTTCCGGGTTTTGTCATTGGCTTGTGTCGATATGTCATCTGTAAGCGCAGGACCCCGAGTCGATCTGGCAGCCGAGTCAATCTGGTACCCACACCGGTGTCGTGCCGAAAAACGACTGCCTGCCAGAAAACGACTGACCCCCGCGGGAACGCCCATCGGGGTGGTACCTACACGCCCATCGGGGTGGTACCTACTCTCTCCACAGCAAAAGACCGCCTCCGACGGGAACGCCGTCGTTATTATTACTACTACTACTTTATTATTATCATCTTACAACGGCAGCAGCAGAAATAACAACAACAATAAAAGCATACCGCCAAAATTAATCTCCTGATGGTTTATTGAAAGACAAGTTGTAGCCTACGACAGGAACGACAGACTACTCCTCAATACAACGTATCCATGCAGTTCTGCTGTGGCGCTGGTGCAGCGGGTGGGCGTGGTTTGCTGTGGAGAGAGTAGGTACCACCCCGATGGGCGTGTAGGTACCACCCCGATGGGCGTTCCCACTGGGGTCAGTCGTTTTCTGGCAGGCAGTCGTTTTTCGGCACGACACCGGCTCTATCACTCTATCATTTTAATATGATCAATTATAATATAATATAATGTCTGTAATGTATAATTCTGTAGGCCTACGTGTTTGTAAAAAACACACACAAAAAAAAGCTAAACTATGTGTAGGCCTAACGTGGCATTAATTACGGTAGGGTAGTCCCTGTTGGTTGTGGTGCCGTACGGATGTCATCTCTTTAGATCAGAGTTGTATGGGACACTTTCTATTTTCTATGTGTTCCTTCACACCCACTGTAGTCCTGAAGATAATAAGATAAACTTCCCCTGGAAAAACGCTCTTATCTGATCAACTCTGTGTCACTTTAATTGGCTCTATGCACAACTCCACTACTTCCTGGACTTAGTGCAGCTCCTTCATTTCCTGTCTTACATTACTGGACAAACTGATTAATCCAGGTGTGTCTGAGTAGTCACAATGGTCAGACACACCTGGATTAATCAGTTTATCCAATAATGTAAGACAGGAAATGAAGGAGCTGCACTAAGTCCAGGAAGTAGTGGAGTTGTGCATAGAGCCCATTCCCGAGCCTGCTTGGGCTGACAGAGACGATACAGAGGCAGGGAAGTCGGCCACATCAGACGAACGATAAGAAAAAGTGCGCTATATAATATAAATCATAAAATATCATATAAGCAATAACCTACCTATAGACGCAGAGGCGTTGCTTGTTTTCCTCGAATCCATCGTAGTTGAATTCTCTTGAATTCTCTTTATGTTTGGATGTTGAGGTCCGAAGTCCAAGTGTGGCGGTGAGGTGCGCTACCTGCGGTGTTTATAGCAGTGAGGTGCGCTACCTGCGGTGTTTATAGCAGTGAGGTGCGCTACCTGCGGTGTTTATAGCAGTGAGGGGCGCTCCCTGCGGTGATTGGAGCGCATCACTGCCGAGGGATTTCCCGAGTCCTAACTTTCGTTTTCCTTGCGTAGTTGGCGTGCTGCGTCCTGATTGGTACACGCTTAGACCAGGTTGTTTCAGGTTGTTTCAGTAAACACTTGTTCAGTAAAAACAAAGGTATACCTTTGCTTCTTATTTCCATTTTCCAAAAAAAATTCTCCGCAACAAAGTATTTTTTTGGATTCGACTACTTTGACGAATGATGGGCTTGGTTCCAGGCTTCAAACTCTTTAAACCTCGTTAAGTTAATCTATTTAATGCATTCCTATTGTCTTCAGCCAGCAGAGTTTTCTAATCTGGTACCATCGCCAGAGTAGAGTCGCTGGTCTCTAGATGGGGATAGGCTACATGAGAACAATGTTCTGGTCTCTCTGGTGTTCGGCTCCTACCTGAGCTCTAGAAAGGCCGTTCCACTTCAACAGAGAAGGCAACCAGAGTGTTCAATTGTCATACTATTTTTTTTTTGGACATTTGAATAAAAAATTAGGTAATTTTTAATTTTAATACTTTATTTCCTACATTGTATCTTGTTTTACTTTCTGAACTCTGGCAATGTAAAGTAACATATTCCATGACAATGAAGCCTGTTCAATTTTGATAAAGAAGGAGAGCGAGAGAGAGAGCGAGATGAGAAGAGATAGAAAGTGTTAGATTTCAGCTTTTTTCTGAACTGTTCGTATAGACTCTGCGTTGTTTTTTTTTCGTCGTAGTAGTAATTCTTGAAGTGGAAATCAAAGCAACTTGACAGGTTGGATAAGAGGGTTGAACAGATGGTTTATTCCAGGGTGTGATACAGCGAGACACAGACTTAGGTTGAATAATCTATAGTGTAGACGGTTGGGGAGCAGTTTCGAGAAGTGTTCCTTGGCTGTCGATCCCTCTTCTCACCGAGCCAAAGGGTTGGGGAGAGTACTTATGATAACGAAACATGAATAACACGAGAACAGAAGCACTCTCAGCCTTGATAAGGTATATGGCCCTGGCTAGGTCCCAGATGACCAGGTTCGTTCATCCTTGTTGAGACATAACAAATGGTGGAATGTTGGAAATAAGACCTTGTATCAGTGTGAGAGGCACTGGCCTGTTATAGGACTAGAAATGTGAATACAGCGGCACTAAATAAACCAACATTCTACAAAAGATAATTAGGAGTGAGAGAGACAAAGCTGAGAGAGAGAGATGCAGACAGAGATAGAAACAGAAGATTAAAGATAGAAAAAAAAATATGAAGGGATAAATATGAAGGGATAAAAAATATAAAGGAGAGTACAGCTGGAGGAAGAAGAGATTACATTTGGATAGGATAGAATGGATATAATATACATGGGAGAAATAAAGTGAAAAGCTACAGAGAGAGAGGAAATTGAACAAAGACAGGAAGAGAGATGAAGACTAACAGAAGAGACAAAGAGAAAACAGATGAAGGGTTACAAAAGAAATGTAGAGATACTATAGAGACATTATGAGACAAAGAGAGGCAGAGATGAAAGAGAGAATAAAAGAGAGTGAATGTAGAGAAACTTGGAGTTGTAGAGATACATAGAGATGAAGAGAGAGGAAGATGAAGACCCTGTAGAGGACTCACTACTGAGATAAAGAAGTGAAGCACTGTACTGGGGCCTCACCATTTTCGCAACTGCTCATTTGCGTCACCTAAATACAGCGGCAAGTGGCCACCGGGCGCAGGGGTGGTAGAAAAATCACCTTACACCCCCCAGTCAGCCCTGAGAGCGTGTGTGCACCAGTGTGTACGTGCATGTCAGTGTGGGTGCGTCAACGTGCGTTTGTGTGGGTGCGTTTGGCGTGCGCCAGTGTGTACGTGCGTGTCAGCGTCAACGTGTGTCAGTGTGTGTACGTTTCTGAGAGACAGCGAGAGGACCATATTCCCTACTCTAAATCTGTTAGAGACACAGCGATAGGACAACGTGTTTTTCTGAGAGTGGACGGTTGCTCCATGCCATTGAACATTGGGAGCAACCGCGCACGCTCAGGAACACAAGACAGGGCCTCCGTAGAGCTGTCAGGCTCCGAGCTTTTGTAGTCCCCGTCCGCCATATTTGGAGTTCTCTTACTCCACCTCATGTTGTAGTTCCCTGTCCGCAATGTTTGGAGTTCTTTGTAGTCTCTGTAGTTAGGTTTCACTTATAACAAACCCCCTGCTGGCCGACAAGGGAAACTACCAACTTGCTTTCTCCCCCCACCCAGCCCCCAGACACGCGCGCTTCAAGGCGTAAAGGCCGCACCCAACGTGCAGCCCCAGCTAACGGAGGCGAAAACCAATCAGACACTCCGGCCCAGCTGAGAGCCACGGTAGCTAGGCACTTAGCAGCCAACGCCCAAGCCACTGTCCACTAGCGAACAGAGACAGTAGAGAAAAGAGAGAAATAGAGGCAACATTCCACCCTTATCTGTTGTTTTGCACCAAACAGCACCCAGTACTGAGGAGGGAGATAGAGAGCGTGTTCTCCTGAGTGAGGGAGAGAGTCACAGGGAGACACGCGAGAGAGAAGAGGAAGGGCCCACCCAGGAGGTAATAGATCATTGGAGAAACCCCTCGTTATTAGAGCAACAATTATCATTTAATGTTGTCCACAGCACATCCCTGAGGGATACGGTACGTATAACATACTATTTATATTGAAGTATAGTGATAATCTAGAGAATAATAATCGACAATACCTACAATTTGACTAAATAAGAGTAGGATAAAAGTGGGGATTGAAAAAAAAAATAGAGGAGAAAGAACCATGTGCGTGGGTGTGTTTTATTGTATGTCACCTGTACCGTTATAACACACATGTATATGACTTATGAATTGCTACAAGTTCGGATGACTCTTTATTCTGCCCTAGTGTGAAATTAAATTAAAGTGTGGATGCTGTAATCAAAATTTGGACTCTATTGAATTGTGTAGATGCACTACCACTTGTTCTAATGAGTTATCACATGCAAGCTAACAGAATGACGTCTAACCCCGCGTGAAATGCTAATTATGGGCCGACTCATACCTTAACCTACATTTCGAGGGCCCTATAAGGGACTTCCATTAGAGCAATTTAGAAATAGAATTAAGAAATATATGTGTTTGAACTAACTAACGTCTACTACCTTAGTTTGATGTTCCAACAAGAGAACAACCAAAGTTCCGGAGCCAGGATACATCACGCGCCCCAGAACCGGACCAACTAGCCCAGGACCAGAAGCCAGCCGAGCCAAGAGCAAACAGCCACATTGGATGATTGCACAATCAAATAGCGGCAGGGTTTGAATCAGTTGTTTTTGTGGTTCCACGCATTAACATAAAAATGTTTGAATTGGATAATATTATATATACTATAATTGTCGTGTTTCTTACAGAAAGAAATCTAACCTAAACCGGATCGCCTTTATAACCCACTTTATTTTTTGTATAAAGTATTTCGGTATTGGTAACTATGAAAGCAAAAGGAGGGGAATGGGCTCTATGCGCACAACTCCACTAGGCTCTACTTCCTGGACTTAGTGCTTCTTCTTCTTTTTGGGGTTTTTCGGCAGCTGGCATCCCACAACTTGGGTGCATTACCGCCTCTTCTGATCCAGTTAACGAATCAAAAAACCAAAATATCCCAACACTCACATTCATTCACACCTTCTTTCTACTCTATTATCCCTACCATATAACCCCTGTTTCTCTCAAAAGCCAAACAATACTTTTTATACAATTTCTCTTCATTAAACTTTAAAATATTTTTCCAAAGTATACTCCCTGCAATACCCAATTCTCTCAATCTGATTTTTCATACTATCCCTCTCCATCCCATAACCACTACAGTTCATCAAAACATGTTCCACTGCTGCTCCCTCTACCTGGCACCCCTCACATATCCAGTGGGGTGTTTTTCCTATCAAAATTCATTTGTTTTATTTAGTGCATTGCCCCAAACTTAACCTTAACTAATCAAGGACCTAGTGCTGCTCCTTTATTCCTGTCTTACATTACTGGACAAACTGAATTAATCCAGGTGTGTCTGAGTAAGTCACAATGGTCAGACACACCTGGATTAATCGTGTTATCCCAATATGTTAAGACAGGAGATAAACGGAGCAGCCTATAAGTTCAGGAAGTTAGTGGAGCTGTGCAAAGAGCCCCATGTGAGCGACTTAGACCAGCAGAGCTTCCTAAAGATAGCTGCGCTTCTGTGGCTGGGAGTAGTTATTGGCAGCTTTAGTATGTATTTAGCCTGCTCCCTTGTGGCTTGTGGTGTAGTATATACCAGCTTTATATGTTTGAGCCTGCTCCCTGTGGTTATGTGGGGGTAAATGCAGCTTCTAATTGTGCTTATTTGTGTCAAAGACCTCAAAAGGAGATATGCAACTGATCATCATTCATCAATCAATCATTTGAGCTCTTGATTGTTTTTAAGTTTTTTTTTATATATGTGAATAAGAATTTTTTAAACATAATGGTTCTTATTTTCTTATAAGAAGTTCTCGAATTATGGTATCTTAATTTCTTTTATATTGAATTAACAAGTTTTTAAAATTATTTCTCCTACATTTTATTTTATAATGATGACAAGTTAAAAAAATTCAATCATTTTAGCTCTGTTGATGGTATACATTCCAATAAAATTAAAAATGTTGCATGCTCATATCCATTGCTTATCAATGTCTTAGATGTCCCTAAGCTGCTCTCCGAGTGAAAGCCGTCGAGCACTGGCCCAATTGGCTCCCACAACCCCTTAATGACTACCTGAATCGAGACACTCACCACCCATGGCACTATGATGCGAGGCTATACTCTGAAACCTGAGGTCAAACAACTTATTATTAATCTCCATGACAGCTGACGCGATTCCCACTGCCCACACACATATCCTGATCCCATAAGTTCCGGAGTGTGACTTCATTTCCAAACATCCCTTTAACTGTTATTTGTAATGACACGTAGACTCATGCGTTAATGTTTAAATCCGGTTTATTGTGAGAGTTTTGCAGACAATGAGACATGAAGGATAGTGATCCATGTTGCCATGTAGGACCATTCCCCTACAGGAGTGTGTGCGGTGATGGATGCTTAATCTGTGCACATATGATGAATCAATCCAACCTCCATAAAAACAAAATACATAAACTGGGTTCTGGACCAGTCTTACCATACCCCAACTAACATATTACAGAACTCCGAACCAACTTAAAATAAAACAAACATTGTCCCCACTACCGTACCTGCCCAGGTGTGACCTCTAAGCGGACCTTCCACTCCATCCTGGAGACCAGAGGCCTGAGATGCTGACTGACTGCCATTTTGCAGGGCTGTCTGGATGGCTGGTTGGGTTAATTTATGGGATCTCAAACTCAAAATTATTGGTATTTGGTCAAGTGATTAAATCAGGGTGACAAATATACAACAACATTAGCTATGTTGCATTTAATATTAGAAAAGATAAGAAACCAGCAACATTAATACTGGATATAAAGTGTTACCCCCATCCTATATATACGCCCACACTGCTTCATAAAGTTTGAATAGAGACCACTCAACCATTTATACCACAATTCTCAAATGGTGTAATCTGCTCGTTTTGACGCTATCTCATTCAGTCCGAATACATACAATAAATTAAATAATAATTGAACTTACCTGATGCAATTATCGATGAAGGAGTTTAAGACACAACTTACTGTGTTTGGTGATTATTCTGAATCAGCATTAGCCAGACGAGAAGATAGGATCTCTTTATCTAGTCTTTCGAGACAGAATCCTAACAATCACAAAATCTCAACTACTCTTGAAACAAAGAACGAAAATGAATGAATGA